>JAULBU010080235.1:0-28385 GCA_032358235.1 Odonthalia washingtoniensis | reverse complement strand
ATACTAAACGAGTAACACACAAAATTTGCCAAATCACTTTCATGTATAAATACATACCGTGATACGCAAGTCGGTATGATATTAAGAAAAGGGTAACGAATTAATAAAAAGAACAACACAATGCGAGAGCGACAAATAGGTAATTGTACCAACCACCCGATCCGGTTATAGAGGAAGAGGTCATCTACCCACCAAACGCGCAGGATCAGGCTAAAGACCGGTCTTTGTATCAACGGAGACCAGCCACTGGCCGCGAATCAGGTTAGTGACGGACGCACTGAATAGTATGGAAGTCGGTATCACGTGTGTAAAGACAAGAGGGGATACTCATTTGTCAGCACAGGTTATCACACGTACATATCTTTATATCTACGAAAAAAGAAATAGAGAAGAGAAGTAATCAAAAAGGAAAAGGAAGGGAAGGCCGATATACAAAATGGACGATAGACATAACGAAGGGGCCCGAAAGGAGAGACGAACAACAAAAAACCCGTATTCATATGCATGCCCCTTTTGCGTACCCAGCCCTCGTCCCCATTTATCCTCGTACTGACCACGGTTCGACACTTATCTTCCTCTCTTCTGTAACCAATCATTTTCCCCATCACCTCGATAATTGAATACTGCACTCTCTCTTCCTGACAAATCATCATACACCTCAGTTTAACGACGCTGTCTTCAAGCCTCGAACATTCCTAGCATAATTTACCTCGATAAATGCATAATACAGTACGTCACGCATACCCCATAGCGCATATTCACCAGACTTACACACAAACCAACCCAGAAAGTATTACCTGAGAAACAGGACATTCAATCACTGGACCACAATTAGAAATACCAACACTATTTTTGTTATGTGCAAAGTAGATAGATCAAAAATATCTACTTCCATCATACACGTGTGATATTATTCTAGACTCAAAACCTCAATCTTGGGCCACTGAGGATTCCTGCCCCGGATCCGCCTTTGGTATTCTTCATCAGTATCAGAACAACATCCGCGTCATTCTCATTTGACTCCTTTTTCCTCTCGCCTTACTTTTTACTTACAATTAATAAACCTTTAGTTTATTAATTGTTCCGGTATTGATACACAACCACAAAGTCACCAAATTCGTATTGATACGAGTCGCCCTTTGTTATTTTCCCTAGTCCTCGTCATGCAACTACCACTGTCCTCCTCGCCCTGCTACTGTAGTTTCTACCCCTTTTGTCGCTAGACTACCGTCTACGACTTACTGATCTTGAATCAATCCCCCGTCCCCATCCTTACTGATATCGACCTCCTTAACTGCATTTCCCTACTGTTCACTGTACTCATTATCAGATACCTCACCTTCACACAAATTAGGGCTTACGCTTACCCCCAGATCTGCATATCACAATACACGTATTTTTCCCAGACTTTCTGACACCCACACACTCATCACCTCCCATGAACTTACAACAACTGCAGAGTGCTATCTAAGTGGTTGATTGTCCAACCACTCGTACCTGTTATCGAGTCTACCGACACTATTCGACATTACCCTACATACGTGGCACTGTACTACCCAAGTTGTTGATTATGCAATAACTCGTACTTCCAGCTCGATCCTACCGGTGTAGTTCGACAATCCGAATTCCTACTACTGGTATACCGTCCAAACAATAAGGTCAAAATATACAACGTAACATAATAAATCTAATCGATCAAGACAACCTTCAACAAAACACATGGTACCACATTCTAAATGAAAAAACCTCAATAGACTTATACACAACTCCAGAATAAGCGTAGCGAAACGTCACCACGACTAAAACCTCAGTAATCGAAGACAGGGATCCATCTACTTCAAGCGATGGAGACGACTGATGGGATCCCACCAACAAGACTCCCAAGGCTCCCATCTCATGTACTTGGCGTTCGCTATTGTCCCCCAATGATCTCATCACCCGTGACAAAAGACGCGTGAAAAGTACCAACTTCATAGGACAAGATATGGCCTTCTCCTCTGCACTGATTGCAGCTGTGAAAGCTTTTCCCCAGGACTATCCAATCCTCGGAGAAAGCTTACAAAAAATCCCACCCGATCTAATTGGTCAATTACACGAACTAAAAGATCGGCTACCCGAAAATGGAGAACTATTCACCAGCAAGTATTTCACAATACCTCTTGCATCGGTTGGTTTTCTTAAGGGCATAGACTAGATATACGACTTGCAAGACCCAACGGAAGCTGATCTTCCTGAAATCGACCTTGATCAGATGAATAGATAAAATGACTCCCTGATTACCCACCTCTGGCCTACCGCAATAACACAACGACCTCCCATCGTTCTCTCCCCCATCATCTAACCCTTCAACTGCAACCGATTATTGGTTCATCTTTGAGCCCTTCCAGACAATTTTCCACCAAACACACCACCAACTGTACCACTAGAACCAATATTTCCTGAAATCCCTCCAACTTCCGTACCTCTTGCGAGTAATACACAATACCCGCCTCCCTCAGCTCTCGACCATACCAACCCTGAACGATACGAACAACTGCACCTGTTCCCGTCTAATGACGACCCTATTAGGTCACAATTCGGGGACTAAGGGAGAATCAGGAAGGGAGAATGGATAAGCAAAAGCCTCGATCAATCCCAAATTTCGAACTCTGACCAAGATGATCATCATAATAGGACAGACCCTCCGAGTATGAATGCAGATAAAATCGCCGAATCCATCAGTACGCATTTCAAGGATCGTTGCTTGGCCTGAGAACTCGAAGAGGGATTTACAAACTCTCTTACAGATTTTAACAGCTTCAAAAGACAGCTATAACTGGATGCAACACGAAAATCTATGTTCTTCAGCAACATATTGAAGGAACCGGCGCGCTCCTACTATGAAAATAATGTGAGTGGAAACATGAGCTTTGCACAGGTGACTGAGATCATGCTGGCCTAATATGATTCAGCTGACCTTGAAACGAAATCCCCACTACGATTGGATCAATTGAGCCTCCCATCATTTATGGTGGAAGAGGAGATTACTGATGATCCAATAGTCCTCTCCAAACTATGTACGTGCATCATACTACCCAACCCACAATGTATGCCACTCTTCAGAAATGAGACATACTATGTCAAGATCTTGCACTCAACAGTCGCTTCATACGATTTGGCTACAATCCCGGAACGAATGCGATCTCAGGCGACTTGACCTATTCATCACTAAAAACCGCGTTGGCACATTCAATATCACCGTTCAAAGCAAAATCAAAAATCGACGAAACTATATTCTCTTCATCATCATTGATGCTATTAGGGCAATACGCCAACCAACTGCTTCGTCTAAATAACTTCCGTAATCACCACCCGCGCCAATACAATGTAAATGACAATCAACGATATAATGGGAATTATATCAACAGAAAAAAAAACCAACCATCACGAGCACCTAACTTGCGACATCCTCGACAAGATCTAAATCAACAGCAATCCCACTGTTATAAATGTGTCTTCTCCCCTGGGATCGCTTCGATCGCCGCCCGCATCGTGCGATGAAGAGCTTCATTACGAACCGATTACATAACGGGGAGAAGATGGTCTACAGACTGGCGGACGTCACAAATTGTCATGATCTCGATTCAATGCAAAACACGGCACTTCACTCCTGAAATAATGACACACCTCCAGATGACGCGAATAAGACAGATGAAGCCGACACATTCCAAACACAATTTCTGTCTCTTCATGAATGTGGGGATCATCTAGATGATACACCAAGCGATGATCCTGAAAAAGTGATGTTGAATTCACAAATTAACTAAAGCTTCTTCATCAAAAAACATTTTGACACTGTGTTAAACCCTTCCGACTACCTTCCTCGTCAAGATACAGTAAACATTGACGTAAACCCCACTATCGGCTGAAATAACGTGGAGATAAACAGGCATATAAATAATGGAAACGAGCGATTCATCCCGGCCTTTTGTGTCGATAGTGGTGCTCCTCGCAGAGTTATCGGCGGGAAAGCTCTGAATCTTATAAACAGGAACTACAACATATATATAGACCTAGAATAATCAAATCAAACCTTGAAATTTGTCAATACTGTCTACATATCGTTAGGCGAGATGAAATTTCTATTAGCAACGCAACCAAGCCTGGAAGATATACAATTACTTCTGGATGTGGTAGCAATAAACGTACCATCATCGCTAGGTCTGATTTTTCTCCACAATAAGTCACTTATGGTCGATAATGTGGATGACAAACTCGCACGAAGACGTCGGATCTCCAACAACGGTGCTACGCTTCACTTAGAATAATGGTATGTGCATCTTTTTAGAAACCCCTTTTCACACTTACACATGATACCACGTCCCCTGGACTCAATTCAGATAAACTCCTCGATAGGAGATCTGGAGAGGCTCTACCGCCATTTTTCATCCGTCCCCGACGAAACTCTTCAACCTATTGAAACGGACACACCCCTCTAGCGAAGAGCCAGAGACATTGCACATACAAAATTAATCGGCAGTATTTTCATCAAATTAAAGTGTTTCTACGGATTGGTAAAACACGTTTCAACCTTGATTTTATCGGCTCATCAGTGTCAGTCACCGCCGACCCTACCAGGCAACCACGATCACGTACACGTTTATAACCTTCTAGAAACAAGGACCAACACTGCCTTTGATGCGCATTTGGTATTCTCATTTGTTATAAGAATACCTCTTGCACCTTTCCCATTCTCTATCTTCCTTTTTCTATACCTTTAACTTTACAATAACTAAACCAAACTTTTATTATTGTTCCTCACCAGGTGTACACACCCAGTCAAGAAGTATCCCAGTAGATATAGATATGTACTCGTGCTAGTCCGACCACTCGTTACTAGCTATATAGATACAGTTGGCCCTAACCCGCTTGGTAAACTCTGCACTAACCTTTCGCTTTTTTCACATCGTTCGTCCCTCTCTTTTGCTTTATTTTGTCTCCTTTCGTTAACCCTACTCACTAGCTTCATTCTTGACCTCGACAAGTTCATATGCTACTAACCCAGATACTGTATACCTTCAAATCCACATCAAGGTCCATATTGAGAATCCACATTACTCTCATTAACTGAATATTACCTCACACCTGTCAATCCACTGGACAATCGACCCCTACAGTAATACTGACCACTCTGACACCATTTTGACGCCCTACACTCAAGGCCGTTGATTGTTCACAGTATAGTGGGCGTCCCTTCGTCGCTTACACGTATAGTTCGACACATGCTGAATGACATATCAGCAAGACGTGATCCGTGCCAGAGGGTGACAAGCGCAACCCTCCTCTTCAGGATTTCGTTCTTTTCGGATTGGGCAAGCTTCAACGAGCGAATCTACTTGGATTTTTTCTACCTCTCAACCAATAAAAGCAATAACAGTATGCTACATATAATCGATGAAGGAACTCCATTTAACGCCGCAACTCGACTGCAAAATATGGAGACCAAGACGATATGGACAGCAATAATAAAATGTTGGACTACGATCTACACCGGATTGCCTAACCGCAATATTGTAGGTCAGGGATCCAACTTACGAGCTTCATTCATACGCATGGCTCCTCTTGATGGTGTTTTAGTCTAGAAGGCCGGCATAGAATCGCACAATGGTATGAGCCTATGTAAAATGTACCGCACCCTATCAGAACCGTGGTCAGAAAAATGATGATTTTTCACCAGAAGTCTCCCTTCGATCTCATTCTCGCCCTTTCGGTCAAAACAATGAATGACACGGCAGGGCCGGACGGATTGGTACCTTCATTCTTCCGTTTTGAAGAATACTCACGAACTTCTATGCCTCAGGATTTCAATCGAAGATCTAAAAATGACGAGCGTGGTGATACAGCATTTATCATCCGCAACGAGATGAAGCAACACATCGACAAATTGTGAGTCACTCGATCTTTTCGACTCAACCTCCCCAAAGCATCGGACGCAGTGTATAAACCTGGATAACAAGTCTTGGTGTGGCGAGAAAAAGCCACACAAACAAGAACGGATAGTATCTTGGTCCGTACGGAGTCGCCTCAACTGACATGACTAGCAAACTTGTCTTCATTCACTATCTACCCATTTCGAAGCCTCGTCCCTTTTCGATCACCCAAATCAAGCCCCACCTATCGCCGTCATCATTATCCACATCTATCTTCAACGAGATCAATTCATCCTTCAAAACATACTGCACCCCACCCCCTAGCCGATGATATATTCATGACTGAAATCATAGAGCAGCATGATCCAAGAGTATCAACACCTGTAATGAAGCGTGCACCCAGCGAAGAAATACGAACCTTACTAAAACGGGGGACCTTTACAGTCATTCTTAAATAACAAGTCCCCCGAATGAAAACGTGCTGTTGGGAAGATTTGCTCTTGCACTCAATTCACCGGTTGATTGTAAAATGAAACACAATTCCGGGTTTGTCATCGGCGAACATGTAGACATAGTCAATGATTTTATTGTACATAGTAGTCAAACTATTCAACCATCTTCAATAAAATTTCTACAGGCTCAAGCTACAATCTTTGATTTCAACATATGGACCGCGGACGTAACTCAAGCTAAATTGCAGTCCGCAATACCATTATACCAAGATTTTTTCCTACGCTCATCAGTGCCGCCGTTTCATCTTAATGCAGATCAATTCCCACAGATATTGCAGCCGCTTTACGGACTCTCGGAGTCCGGTGATCTGTGGTACCAAACCCCAAAACAGCGCCCCAAGAAAAACCTCAAGATGTCCAACATGCGCTCGGACTCTTCATTCCATTTTCTCGTCAAGTATGGTAAGCTGAGCGTACTAAGCAGAACCTACGTGGACGATATACTGCGACCTGGAAATGAATCTTTCAAGAAATCATTAGCCATTACCAAGGAGCCCAATTCAACCTTGTCGTGCGAATCCAGCGGTTTTCGCTTACATCTGAACAAGGAAGGCCTAGTGGAACAAACGCAGAAACATTACTTGAGCAAACTGCAGAACCTAGAGCAAGACACAACTTTCACTTCGTTTCGATCGATGCGAATGCGTCTTGCATGGTTATCTCACACGAGACCGGACTAACTCTATGAGATATCACGATTGGTTCAAGAAACTGAGGAATCGTTCAACACCTCTAAACCTACATATTTGAAACTTCTCAACTCTGGTACTAACTATAGCCGACAATATGACATTTCACTCGTTTTTCTAACACTTTGGCATGCAGTTCTTAAGAATAATTGGGTACTCGCATGCGTCATTTAGCAACAATACTGTCCTCATGTCACAGTTGGGTTTTATAATTATGGTAACAGATGTGCCACCCAGTCATTTAGAAAATTGAATATTCATCCCTATACTCACAGTGTATACTCAACTGTCCAATTTCACACGAAAATTTTACTTCCTTTTATACAAACTACACTCAGTGTAGTTTGAAAACAATTACGTATATTTATCATATCATACCATATGTGAAATATGTACAGCCTGTACATATTTTACATATGATATGATATATATTAGTTCATATCACAATGCCTCATTGTTCAATGACTCATTGTAGTAAGACATAATGTATCATTGCACAATGAGTCATTGTGATATGACATAATTTCATATCATATCATATGTGAAATATACACAGTGTAGTTTGTAAACAAGTAAGTATATTCCATCTTTGTAAGACATCATTTGATAGCTGAACAAGCTACTTCAGAAACTTCATTTATTATTTTACAAACACAGACAACATCATATACTTTGGTACTATTTCAACAAAATATGAAAAGAAAACATGAAAATAATAGAAACATAAAGGCAATGAACGTAATTGAGTAAAATAGAACACAGCGAAATTTCCCTCGAGGGATGTAATTTGAGTCAGCAAAAACGGGCTCAGAACCTCCTACTGGTTTGATTACCAAACTGTCACTACTGGTAGACCCATCATCTGAATCACAATTCTCACTTCCCTGAGAGTTGTCTTGAGAGATACATCTTGATGGTGGCTCTTCTCCATCTTTCCTGAAACTTCCATTATAACCATGATACACAGCATCCTTCATCTCAATGTCATTCGTAATAAAGTACATATCATATGTACCATATGGTACCGAAGTGCATGATTTCCTCCTCATCCAACGCCAGCATGTTGAATGTACCCATGTCCCACAAAAACGGAGTACGGAGGGATAGCTGTTTCTTTCAAGACCAATCCAGATGATATTATCTTCTTTGCTTCCTCTTAATACTGAACGTAAATATGGGAACCTGGAGTTGTCCAAATAGATGTTTCTTGTTGAGCAGTTTCAATCAGAAAGAAAACCCGGGGGAACTTCAACTCGGACAGGAAAGTCGTATTGACCAGCCAGGTCAGGACAGTTTTTTTAATGAGAAGGGACCAACCGCCACTATTGAGGAATGAGGACGGCCCCTGTCTGTTATTATCTAACTCAATAATAGTAGCAATCCAAGATAGCCAAACTCCAGTGTAGCTCTTCTCTTGTTAATCCATATCTTTTTTTCTGACGTTTCAAAACGATTTTCTAATAACTCCCTTGTGGAATAATAGCGAGCTAAACCGTTGTTTCTATCTTCTTTTCCTACTTCCAATTCCCCATTCTTCACGATTGGGTACCAAAGTGTTCTGTTCTCCTCCTTTTTATGATACTCCTCACCATTAAAATTTTAGTGTACAGCGTTGTAGAGGTCTTGTAAAAGTTTCATATTTCTCATCATCTCTGCCTGAACATTCATGCAGGTATCCTCCATGTCTTCGAAAATTCAATATCCTTGCTTCATCACTTTCCGACTCTTCGACTTGAAGTTAGAAGCTGCCGGCCCTCTGTATATAGGCTTGAGAGCATAATTCCAATTATTTTCCACATTACCATTACATGAGAAAACAATATCCGTTAACTCAATGAGGTTGCTTCATAAACATACCATTTGTCGGATTAACATCATATGTTCCATATCGAGGTAAATGTTTGCATGATGGGCACTAGGAGTAGAAATTGATGTCATAAATAGTGTAGGGTCAGACTCGTCAACCCCAATATCATTTCCAGAAGCAGCAGACCGCATCTTTAATAACATTCGTTCCTCTTTATCATCACTGTGTACAGGTGGTCGTCTCGTATGTAGAAGTTGATCCTCCGGGATCGTCACCTGCCAGGTGACGAAAAGGTCACAGTGTGACCTTTTCTCCACAATTCCAAATTCCAATGTTTACCTCATACCCGAAAGTAATTACAGTTGATACAGCATCATTTAAATTAGGATGACCATCTTCCGAAGGATACTCATCATCTGATACAATGTTTCTGACCTTTCTGTTAACTGTAGAAATAGTCTAACTCCCCGTTCCATGCCTCCCCTTCGGTCACTTTTCTGTTGTACGACCTCCATTCGCAGCTTTCTTGTATCTTTCCAATTCTTCTTCATCACTGTCTAATATTGCAATTGGAGGTTGATCTATTTGTACTTCTCTTGTAGCACGCCTTGTTCTCGGTAAAGAAGTGGTCTGCGTCGATGGGTGTTGGCATTTTTACGTAACGCACTTTTATTCTTTCACGCGAGCGCTAAATTTGGATTAAATTTTGTCCAAACCTTTTTCTTAAGATCTTCTACCTTCCCTTCCATTGCAGTCATGAATTCGGGGGATGCGTGACGAACTTTCCCTGGTTCACATTAGAAATCTTTCAATCCATTGAATAAATATCTGCAAATTGTTATTTCCATTTTTGGAGTGTTGCTAATCTCCACATCCAATAGGCCATCAAATTCAGAAGGGACATCTTCTGTTTTATTTTCACATCCATTCATGATTAACTGTTGTTCCTTGTGCATCATCTCGATGAACATCATTGCGTGTCATAAAAGAACCTTACATTCCATTTTCCTCTGTTCTTGTTCAAGTACCACTCCCCAAGAGCCCTTAAGATCTACACTGCATCCCCCACGGTCGCTTTGAAAAGGATTTAAGAGTCAAAAAACGTTACTACTCGAAACCGTTGCGAATGTCACTAATGAATGGGTTCGTGGTACGATACTCTGTCATTATTCCCTTCGCCAAATTAAACAACACCCGGTTTTCGTATGACAGTTTGTCGACACTCGCATAATGCAAGACAATGTTGAGTTTCTCCCGATCCAGAAGTTGGATGCCAACATATCTTCTTCAATGCCTATATTCCGGGCTTCCAGGTAACCGACACCGTATTCATCTTTAAATGTTGTACCATACTGTACCACACTGCTCCAAAGGTCCAGGAAGGATATATTTTTCCAGTTCTTTTCACTTGATATGTTGCTGAAACGACTTAACTTGATAATTTCGGAGGAAGACAGATGGTTCGTGTCATCTCCAGAACGGTTGATTAACATGACTCGAAGTGGTTGCTGATCCCATGATAATTTTCAAACTTCCACCTTCTTCGACAGTTTTCGTAATACAGGCTAGATGATGACGACCATCTACGAATGGAACAGTTCTGGTCGCCTTTAACGAATAAAATCTCTTCTACTGTCAACAGTACAAATTTCTTGGAGACGTGTGACCGGATCAGTATCAGAAGGACAGGATACAATCAACATACTATGGACGTAATTAAAACAATTTGTTTCAAGCTCTTCCATCAACACATGTGTGCCTCATAATATTGCGGAGAGGGTTTTGAACATTGTGAATTTGGTTGATGTTCACAAAAATCTCATGATATGTGTAGTTGGTGAGGCTAAACCTATGGCAACTTATCTCCTTCCCTATATCATCTTTGTCATCATTTTCAAGTAGTGATTGTTCTGTGGTTTGATCATTACCAAGTGATAAACTGTTTCGAATAGAGATACTACCAGTACCATTCTTTAAATATGAACCAGCCTGGCTTTGTGTTTTCGAGCTTGTTGATACGAATGTTGCTGACAACGGCTGTTCATCATTGTTTACCATTTCACAACTATCCCAAGGATAGAAGCTTACAAACTTGAGGTCTCCAAGCGTCTTCAGTGGTACTTCCTACATGTCTGTTGACTTATAGCTTGACGCATAAACGTAGTTTCAGTCTTGATGTATTTTCTCCTCGTCTCTTGTCTGATTCAGAGAAATATTTCGAATAACAACCAACTCTTACCCTGGTCCATTAGCTAGATCGTGACAATGGAGATAACGACGTAACGATCCATCTCCTCCAGAATGTACAGGGGTTCCAATTTCGGCTGCATTCGGTGGGTGATACAGATTTACACAACATTCGGGAGACATATTTCGCTCTTCTGCTCCCTTGTTAATGTTACCACCCAAAACAGACTTGTGGAACATTTTTGTGTCTCTCAGTGACATCTCCGTTGATGATGAAGCCATGATGACAATTGATGGTTGATAATAATAGAAGCATTGATAAAGTTTGATTTCTGCTTGAGATGGCTGATGGCTGTTTCGATATTGAATTGGGTGTGAGGGAGGTGAGAGATGATAGAGGACGTGACTTTGAACTATATGAAATACAGAGCTGTATAAGGTGATCAATGGTAGTTGAACTTGATAATTTGAATCACGAGAACACTTCTTATTACGTGATAATTGTGATATTTATATGAATTAAACATTGAGTATAACTGATTAATGTAAAGCTTTTGCACTGTTTTTTATACTCGTGCCATGGCTATTTCAGCTACATTACGTATCGGATACGTAATGTAACTGAAATAATGAGACATTCCTGAATGTGTAACGGAAATAAATAAATTTTTTGTGTATGCCAAAATTCCATTTGGAATTGAAAAAATGCCAAAAATTTGCTTTTAATATATCGCATTTTTTGCCAAAATTTGAAAAGTTATTTTTTGGCATTTTTTCAATTCCAGATGGAATTTTGGTGTACCGTAAATACTCATTTCTCTTAACATTATTCATTTAATTTATCTTTTCGTTATGTATACCAATATTTTCTAAACAACATACTATGTACAAAGTTATTTCTGGTGTATGTAACTGTTTCATTGCATTCAGCTATATACATTACATTGCTATACACATCACGTCTATATGTCCATCTATATCTATATCTATATCTATATCTATATCTATATCTATATATAGAAAGTGTAAGTATACATTTTATACGTATATATACTATATATATTCGTATATATAATTGTAGTATATAGCTTAACGTTTAATTACAAATTTTTGATAACTTCAAATGTATACATGTATACACCATATATATATACATATATACATATATCCGTATATACATATATACATATATACATATATTTACGTACATACATTTGCTTACCTTCTCCTATATATATCTGACCTGTATATGTATGTACTGAAATAGTGTGGCATTCCCGAGGTGTATCGGATATAAATCAATTTTAGTGTATGAAAAAAATCCATCTGGAATTTAAAAAAATGCCAAAAATTAACTTTTTAATTTTGGCAATTTTTTAAAATCCAAATCGATTTTTTTCATAAAGTAAATTCTCATTATGTTTGTTACACGTTACCCAATCTTTATTTTTATAATTTAGAGGATACATTCGAGCTGCTGTATGACATTTCAGGCGTTTTGATCAATTGAACGAGATCACATATTTCCCGCGCCCACTCACAGATTCAATTCAGAATAAAATCATTGCGAGACGAGAGCAACTCTCCCGATACAATTTCCAATATTTGCATCGTTCACAGACGTCTATAACTATCTACTGATACGATCAACACAACAAGTAAATCGCCAAACCAATCTCAACTACAATTTCAACAACTTATTCAACATGGAAAGTTCATCTCGATCTACACAACAAGGACCAGATGTGAAACGGAAGTAGCAGAAGAGACCAGAAGGGGGATTCACAAGGAAATTCATCTTCAACAGCTCCCAATGCTTTTCAACTGAGGAATATCTACCTACTCACAGGGATACCGAGTATGAGTTGACTTCATTCCTTCAGTGAGTTGTGGCTCAGTTCTTTGAAACCAGTATACCCCATGAATCTATAACAAATACAGTTGGTATCATGAAAAGCTTCGTGAAAAAGAACGGCGTTCAAGCAAGTCGAAGAGGAACCAGTTCACAAGTGACAATATCAAGGGAAACTCTCAAAATAGTCTACAGCCGGAGGCTACCGGGTAAGTTATTTCTATGGGTGAGGATCAGTGGTGGGGTCTGCGGAAAATGAGAGAGTTAACATATGACCTTAGTTACGCGATTCGTGGAATGACGGTTTGACCCGGATGCGCTACTACAATTAAACAGCTTTACTGGAACCGGGATCGAGAATCTTACGTGTCCCCTTCGACCCTGTTCGCGGTCGACGCTGGTCTGACACGCGTATTCTTGTGGGACCATCTTGCTCCTCACTACAGTAGTTACACTGTCCTCGGGCGTGTTTTGGCCAGAATTTCTCCCTTCCAGTTTCGATTTGATCTTTCGAACTAGTCTGTTGGTGCTGTCTCTTTCCGTTGTTATCTGTAATTGTCTAGCTTTTATTATTTCCTTTCATTCGGATGCTGCTAGATGTATATATATATATAACGAATAAAGTATAATTTGAACTGAGTCGTGAATGTAAATATACGTGTCATAGAATTCTTTTGAATTCGAAATGTGTGTGTTAGAAATAAATCTTTCTCTTATTGCATGAATGAATCATTCTAATTAGATACTGCAGTGAGTGTGTTGGAACGTAAATAATCAGCTTCCTGAATAAATAGGTCATCGTTATTCAGAGAATGCAGTGTACCGTATTTCCATGACACTGTATGTTTCTTGACACTGCATTTCCCCTGTTATACTATCTTTCCCTATGCTTGCTCACCAGTCACCTATAACCTTCTCCCTCCCCTGTTTGGCTTGTGCCATTTTTCAGGTCGTCGTCGTCAACATCATCATTATCAACATATACCTATACCATCATCATCTCCATCATTAACAATATCATCATCATTGTCTTCGTCAACATCTGCAACAACATAATCAAACCATCCGTCGTCCTTCCCCTGCCGCTCCGCCGCGCTTCTAGCCTCATATCGCGTTTGTCGTCTTCCAACTTCCAGTTCTTCTACCCTTCTCTTTCTCCGTCTCATCATATGTACCCTCTTTTTGTGTCCTCCAACTTCCAGTTCTACCTCCTTCCTCTTTCTTTGTCTCTTCTGTCGTCATCTGCCCCATCTTCGTGTCCCGTGACCGGCTCGAACGATCGAATCATTTGCTATGATTGGACACAAACCATCATGTATTGGTTTCGTTTCTAATACAGAGCGAGTTCGAAAAATCATCAATTTTTCGTTTGCTGTTCATAGATAAGGTATTAAAGATGGTCGTACGACAGTGATGTTCGAACAGGCGCTCATGAAACAGCTTGTTTTCATAACCTTCTTCATTGGTTCGTCTTACATACACCAAATATGTGGTAGTAATACAAACAAGGTCTCAAGAAAAATGCATCCATACAACATTTCTCTACCAACTGTTCACGAGTGTCTACTATACTACCACTCAGTGAAAATTCTCATCTCAGCGGTTCTTGAGAAGACGTGCTCATTGAAGACTGTTTAGGTTCAAGGTACATATATTGGTGTGGCATGTCAGTATGTGCATAACGCATGGTCTGCCTTTGCGACGGAATGTCATCATGAACTTATATCTGACATTCTCGCGCCATACGTCTTCTAAGATGCACAATTTTGCACTTTTAGGGTCATCGAAAAAAGATCAGATGATTACTCACCAATTACGCAACGAAAACATTTCAACGAATCTGATCAACCTACAACGGACGCGGACAATGTTGGTCCAATTGCAATTAGTCGTTCGGACGCAGTAGATGGTGCATATCATTTGGCGGACGCACTGATGTTCATTAAACTACAGGAAACTGCTACATCTATAGATTTCTACTCCACAATCAAGACAACGAAAGAACCAATGGGTTTTCCCTTGATGAACAACTTACAACTTCTATCAAGAGGAATGCCATATATTTTTCTGCACTAACAGATGCGGCCATAACAAGACTTGGAATCACGAAACTATCATCCCTTCAATGGCTGCAACGTTTATTAATCAAATCACACAGGCTACCTCAACAATCGAGCCGCCGGATACAAGAGATTCTTCAACCTCACGCTCCTTCACCCGTGAACTATCAGCAAGTTCTACAAAGATTGTTATTTCAATGAAGACGAAGAAACGGACTAAATCGGATTCGATACCACATCAGAGTTCTGGTACACAACCTCGAGATACGAACGTTCCAGATCACAACGACACCTATATGGCTTTAATGGCCAAGAGTTTTGATGTCCTCTAAACAACAGTTGCATCACCATCAACATCTTTTGGACCTGCAGCTGAAGATGCTATGGAAGGTTTGAAACAGGAAATGATGAACGACTTCACGTGCCTCGACGTCAGTCTCAAAAATATCAGTAGGACAGCGAAAGATTTAACCGGTTAAAACTTGGACAGCAACGTTGACTCTCTCCTCAGGGACCCACCTTACAATACTAAAAGTGAGCAAACTTTCCAGAGCTCAAGTCACGAAAATTGAATAGAGGAAGATATGTTTCGTCTGACTATAAACGCTTTAATATGGCTCCGTTTTGGAATACATGGTCATATATTCTGTTCGTACATGCAGTTTAGAGATTGGGTTGATATTCTGAGTGAGCAGAAAATTATGTGATCGGCCGAAGATCTTGGGGAAGATGAAGAAGATGTTAAGATGCTTTAAAATGCGTTTACAGTGGGGAAAACGCACTCAACTACAACAAGGTCTTGGGTTAAATAACCCAAACCCATCACATCAACGTCTCAGTCATGTTTCCGTCAATGAAATTTCAGTGACTTTCTGGAAACATGGATTCCCCATTAACCGTGCTAAATAATTGGTTCATTACAGGCGGATTCCTCTTGTGAATTCTTTATATCCTGGTACTTGTAATTTTTCTACAAACATACCATTCCTTCCTTAATCTGAGTGGTTAGCCCATCAACAGTTGGATCTGGAATTGGTTTCTGGACAACGCAAAATGCTTCGTCCAGAACAGAAGTCAACGGATTGGTCAATGAACATCATAGAGAAAATTTGCCCTCCGGAAGATATTGTGGTTGATCCATGTGCTGGTTCTTTCTCAACAACAAGGGCATGTATTCTTTTGCCGCAACACAGGAACTTTATTGGTACAGACATTTATCCAGTTTGCCTTCATACGGCGCTTCCACAACTTGTCGAAACATATGCAAGGCAATTTTTAAACTCTGACACTGATATAACTGGTACTTCAAACTATATAGATGCGGCGAAGACCCTGATCAAGGAAATTGATTCAATCAACGTCAGAAAGAAATTGGACATATGAAAAATCCTCTTGTTTTAAACAGTATCCAAACATTTCCACCTGTCTACACGAAGCTTTGTCAGCGGTCTACAAGGACAAAACTGTTTTGCAGCTAACCAACATTTCAATGTTCAACTGGTAATGTACATGGAGATCAAGGATGAACGCTGTGGACATTCAAAATCGTCAAGTTGTTCAATGTTTGAGATTCGGTGCTTCCGTGATGCCATCAAAAAAGAAAGCATCCTGATGCTGGATTTGGTCTGTTCATGAACCTTCCAGTAGACGCCGGTCAGATTATTGGTTATTACTATGGTACAATAGTCTACAAATACATGTACGACATACGACATCAGCACTACAACGAAGATGTATGGGGAAGGAGTTATGGGATTTACCAAAGAAGTGTTTTGGAAATGGGCTCTGAAATTAAAACACAAGTTATTCGACAAAAATGGTAAGAAACATACGGGCTGGATTTTTCCCGCACCATAGTGTACCATGAAATACATAAACAATCCCCCGTTACCGTGCTGGAGATGGGTCAACAACTTTTGAAAGAAGTGCCAATAATAGAATAACCGGTAATGTCTGTTTTATCGAAGATGTGCGTGCAACGTCGAACCAATATTACGGGGCTTATAATTTCTTGGCAATAGAATAAACTATGTCCATTTCTGCAGGGAGTGAAATTTCAGTACCTTCTGGAAGCTAGTAGTCTTGGCCTAGTCCTTCCCCAGATCTATCTCCAAATTCTGATTCGGAATAGCGACAATGTATATTTTCCTCATTTATAACTTGAATCACTTCGTTAAACATTTGATAATAAAACCAGTCTTGCATCACGCCTCGTTTCTTCTCGTATAGAAAGAAATTACATTTACATTTAAATGTAACAACACGAAGAATTACAATTTCACACATTTTATATACGTAACATATATATATATATATATATATAACTAGTAACACTTATATATGTGATACTAGAACACAAAATTTTCACTATTTATTGTTTTTTACCACATATATATATATGCCAGCTTCGCATACTATGTGGATCTGGCATATACATGTACTTCATTACAATTGACTGTATGTTCGGAGAAGGTAAATAAATTAAACAAATCTCATAGAAGACAGAGATGATAGGGAACGTAAGTTATGAACAATTATATAATTCAGTTTTGTGTAACGTGATCAGAACTAGTTGCAGTTGATAAACATATTCACGAAAGAATTTTAGAATCACGTGATGATTGTAATAATAATATGATTTTAACATAAAGTCATGACTAAAGATTATAATTTTGAAATATTAAAAGCTTTAAGCACTATATTGTATAATTTTGAGGTACTACACAATGTTACTAAATTAGTGTCACCTTCTGAAGGTGTAACGGAAATAAATTATTTCCGTTGTCTTTCATAATTCCATCTGGAATTTAAAAAATGCTAAAAATTAACTTTTTAATTTTTACCAAAAATATAATTTTAAACATTACATAATTAATTACAGTGAATATACTTTGTTCTTATTATTTTGGAATATTTAGTGAGGATGGTAAAAGAAATGTAACATGAGATATTACAAGGGTGAATGTACGAATTGTAAGTGTAAGATATAAGGACGGTGATTGTGAAGAAGTATTATGAAGTTGGGGGTGAACTGATACCCGTATTACTATGTACATAGTCATACGGGTTCATATCAATGTTATACTATTTGAATTGAAGTTCACCCTAGTACGGTGAACTTCAATTCAGATAGTATGGCGTTCATATAAACAAAATGATGTTCAAATCCTCATGTTGTTTAAAACCTTTACCATACTGACGGAAATGGATTAGTAGATGTAGTAACATTCAACTTTAATAAGTTAACTTTGTTCTATTATCAGATATTCACATGTTCATTGAAATGAGTGAACTGGTTGGCGGAATAACCTTTTTCCAGAGACTACTACTTAGGGTACCAACCGTTTCTTTCAGTCACATCATTATGATGAGAATATGGCAGTACCATAGTTTCTGCAAGAACTGGACGATTTAAAAATATCAATCGGATGGGCCTCTGAATCAATTCCGTCTCTAATTAAAAGTCGGTAGTACTACCATATGATCGAGTTTATCACCACCACTTTATTTCAGCCAAAAGTTTTCTTGGTTTAATTAAAATGAAGGGGTGTAAATAATACCCCATACTTTCATTGACTCGCACTTAAATTGTAACTGCTCGAATGTTATCCATATTTAAAGAAACGGAATACTATAAGCATTATAGTGTAATTAATTTCTGAAATGAAATGTAAAAATTGTATACTTTCATCGGCACTGCGATAGATGAATGCCAGAACTGCACATTTTTTCTTAATTTTTCGAAAGGTTCCGTAAAATGAATGTTAACAGTAAAATCTACAAAATTCACAGTGTCACTCTTCGCTACAGTGGCGGTGGCAATTCATTTCGATCAAAATATCGCAGTACAGTGCATTTTATGCTCCGAACTGCGACATTTGAAGTGGGATGTTCATTTCCGCAAACAAAGACATAAACTCGACTTCATATTGTCCACACTGATTGGAACATCTATAGAACAAATTAACTTCCAGCCCATACCTCCAGCTTATGCTCCAACCTCTACAGTTGAGACCTCCAGTAAGACACGTGTATACAGGTGTACACTGGCTTATATCTTTCCAGACTTCCGCACAACAATCTTCTGTCTTCGATATCCACTTTTCGCGTTATTCCTCCCTTTAAGAACGCCACCAGCACCATTCCAGTCTCCCATTTCCTCTTCTTATTTTTCTCACTTGCTTTCTTTTCATTTTACTAAACCATTAGTTTAACAATTGTTGCCGATGAGGTGGAGTCACCTACTCAAGAAGTCACTAATTCGTGTAGTCACGAATCGTGCTCATCCCTTGCTACTCATCCTGCCCTGGTATAGACCTCCGTAGCTCCGTCCTCACTTGACCTGTCTCTTCCTCTCTCTCACCCCCCCTCTCTTCACTTCATATTCATCAACCTCCACCTTTCTTCACCAACCTCATTACCTGCATTAGCATACACGAGCACTCATCTATCATCCACAATCACCAATCAGGGTACGATAATCCACATCCAATCCCCTTTAACTGTATGCACCCTGATCATCTCTTTCTACACTGTCATCGTAGGTAACATTCGATCAGTCACCTACTGCTGTACACTCTAGTAATTCAAATACAGTAGTCACCGGAAGCTAGGTACAAAAATCGTAGCCTACTGTAAGGCGCTGGTTACCATCGCCCATCCAACGCTGATTCGAATCCCGTGCTTGTACTACAATCCACATTCACACGGTGGCACACGAATCATCAATATACCACTTGTAACGCAAAAAACACAAACGGCAACCGCAAAAAACCTGACCTACAATATGAGAACCCAACTCACAACAACCACATTATGATCCAACATTCACACCACAAGAGATATCCCGCTTCAAGAAACACAAGCGGTGCTGCGAGACGATAAGAGCAACAACTAACGAGGCGATTACGGCAACGGCGATGTGCAAAAAGTTCCTCAATGAATACCCCATCACAGAGACCTGCACAGAACCACTACTTGATCTCCTCGACTTACTCGATGCATTACTGAACACAGTGCCAACCGATAGCTCCCTATTTAGCTAGACGTATTTTTACTCACCTCTAGCACCCATAAGCCTATTAAGAAGTATTTCCCAACTATACGAACTACTAGACTCATCAATTACCATAATCCCTTAACAACTACTGGAGCTGCATGATTCAACGAACAATCAACTACAACTGCACCTGTGGTTGGGATGCATTACCAACCGCAACATATCATTCTTCTACACCATTATTTAAATCTTCATCCGCAAACAAGAATCCATTTTTCAACTACCTCCATCCCCATTAACATCACCAACTCCTATTCTGCCCCTTAACGACCCTGACTCACCACATACTCCAACAGACCGAACCGCCGCTATTACTTCAAGATCAAGACTGAAAAGAATTCAATAAAATCCCGACTAACCAGTTACAATACTCATCATCCTAGATAACAACAAGAATCAATCATGCACAAGATAATGATCGTGAACATACCGAGTCAGAACAAGACGCAGAACCATCTTCTTTAACATTGCCTCAATATTTAAACTCCCGACATATATCGCAGGAAATCGCAACTAACTGCAAAGAAAAATGGTTCTGTGGCAATTTTGATGAAAGTATTTCACATGCACTGAGGCACTACGAATTGTTCGCGAACCAAATTCAACTGAATGATACTACAAAGGCACTTTTTTGTTAACATCCTAAAAGAGCCCTCACAGTCGTTCCACCTAAGCAATATTCATGACAACAGGTCCTTCAGTTCCATCAAGGCGCTTATGACTGTAGAATATGACGTAGAATATGACTCTGTAAACCGGCAGAGGGCTCAGAGAAGATTGGACCCCTTATATCTCACCAGTTTCATGTAAGAACATGAACTTGAAGACGAAGGAGTTGGACTAACTAATATTTGCAACTGCATCAAAAAACCCTCAATGTCTACCTATCTTCCGCAACGAGACTTACAAATTAAAAGTAGTAGGTAACCCCGTGTTATCTTTTTGATGGGCGAAGATTTCTCGTGCTAATGAATTATCTGGAAACCACACATCCAAAACATTCAAAACATCACTAGCCCATTCAATAACGTTATACAAATATTCAATTTGTCAAACGAAATAAAATCCAACGACACTCCGTCAACAACACTATTTGTCTAATATGCTAAAAACCCAAATTTACGTTACAACAACAATAGAAATTTCAACTCAAATAACAACGGACCTTCATCAAGGCACAACTTCAACAATCGGTATCAACTATCCCATCAATCATCAAATAGATCAATCAACAATCAACGTAACAAAACTTGAAACTGCTTCAAGTGCAGTTTTCAGCCTTGGTCTCCTGCACACAGATGTTTACATGGCGAAGTGATTAATTAATCACAAACCGCTTAAAAACAGGTGAACGATCTGTATGCATTTGGCGGACATCATCGACTAGTATGAATGTGAAGCCTATGATGATGCAGATGAGAACGGACGAGTAAACAATGGTTACTAATTACTTGAAGACGAGGCTGATGCATTCAGTACTGAACACATGCCTCTCTACTCTCCCGAAACAAAATATGAAGAACAATTAATAGAAACAAGCAGCTTGGACCAGACCATATTCACAGCCCACCTGTCGCACTCTCTTCAAGCAGCAACAACATCACCTTGCCCATTATCAGAATCAACTTCCTGAACCAACACAGAAACGACTGCAAGATCCGAGTGCAATGACCCGCACATCAGTGATTGCCAGAATATCGACATCTTGCAAACATCGACAATCAAGAAATTTATTCCGGCATTCTGCGTGGATAGTGGCGCCCCACCTAGTGTCATAGGTAATCCTATGATCAAAAAAATTGAAAAGTTCTTCAACGTCTCAACCAAAGTCAAGAAATCAACCTTATCTTTCCGTTTTTGGAACGAAGTGTACCCTTACATTGGTAAAGTGCGTTTTACGCCCGCGATCCCATCATCCATCACTAACATCACCATAACATTAGACGTGGTAAACTTCAACGTCATACCCCTTTTAGGACTGAACGTTTTCGATACTAAGCAGATTAGGATGATAATGTCAATAATAAGCTGGCTAAGCGCATGGAATTCCAAGACAATGGTAAAACCTACTATTTGGAAGAATGGTTTATTCCATTGTTTTGGAGCGCATCTTCGCACTTGCACACTCACTTCCATCCGACTAATCCAATTAAAATCAACTTCACATCAGGATAATTACGAAGTTTATATCGACAATTTTTCCATCCGTCACCAGGCAAACTCTTCAATCATCTACAGCGAACCAATCCTTCAGAAGAAGATCCCCAAACCTTAAAAATCCTCAATAACATCTTTGCGAGGTGCGACCCCTGTCAACTGGTAAATTCTACCTCCGCTCTTCAGAGTCTCATTTGACTCTGACTCTGCACGCTTCAATGAGAGGATTTTTCTGGACATCGTCTACATCATCAACAAGAAGACGAAGAACACCATCCTTCTATTAGTAAATGAAGGTACCCACTTCAGCAACGCAGTAAGATTAAAAAGTGTGGAAACGAAAACAATCTGGCATTCACTCATAAAGTGCTAGATAACAATGAACACTGGTTTGCCGAACAGGATCATTGTTTACTAGGGCTCTGATCTTGAAGACTCGTTTATCCGATTAGCAGAGCTAGACGGGATATTGGTAGAGAATACTGGCGTGGAATCCCATAATGACCTCAGAATTTGTGAGCGAAATCATGAAACTATACGATCAACCGTACGAAAATTATTAATGGAACACCCGAAGCTCGGATTTTGAACTATTATTATCATTGGCGGTAAAAGCTTTAAATGACACCTCTGGGCCAGATGGTCTTGTTCGTTCCACACTCGTCTTTGGGGAGTTCCCGCACATCGCAATTCAATCAGAATACGGAAGGAGAATTACAACGGGTGAAATAGGAAGAGGTGCTCTTATTTCTCGTAATGAAATGAAATTTCACATGGAGAAAATGCGCATAGCACAAAAGATGCGCCACAACGTTCCTAAAGCTACAGATAAAGTACAAGATTTTGGAGCCCAAGCGCTCGTGTGCAGAGAAAAGGTCACTCCAACAAAACTTGAGAATACCTTGGACCCTACAAGGTCGCTTCATCTGATCGCCGAACTAAACTGGTTGAAGTTTTTGATCTCCCCAACTCTCGTTCCCGACCCTACTCCATCGCAAAATTCAAATCATATCATTCGCCCAGCTCACTATCACAAGCCTTCTTCAGCAAACTCAATTCGGTAATGCACCAATTTTCATCTCCATCAAAGAAGGACGATATTTTTATGACTGAAATTCTTACACTAAAATATGAATGAAGTTTTACACCGGAGATGTATGAACCAAGGAAGGAGATCCAGAATCTCATTCGAAAAGGTAAATTCAAGGTGGTTTAAAAAGATGAGATCCCACCAAATGGGAAAATATTATCCGGTCACTTCGTACTTGCTTTAAATCTTCAATCGATGGAACAATCATCCAAAGCAAGATTCATCATAGGCGGCCATTGTGACAAGCTGAAACACCTCATGGTACATTCATCCGAAATGCTACAACCATCATTGATACGACTACTGCCTTCTTTAGCATCAATCGACGGTTTTAGCGTATGGACATCTGATGTCACGCAGGCTTACCTTCAATCAGCCATACCACTCTCGCGCGACCTTTTCTTAGACTCAGCTGTTCCTGAATTAGATCTATCTCCTGATCAATGCATGCAAATTCTATAACCCCTTTACGGGCTTTCAGAATCAGGGGACCTCTGGTTCCAAAATCTATAAAACCATCATGCCAGCACTCTTCACATGTCACACCTTCGTTCAGATCCTTCATTTCATTTTCTGCATCATTCTTCTAAATTAGCAGGACTTTCTGGTACTTATGCCGACGATCTATTACGCGCAGGTAGTGACCATTTCAAACAAATTTCTTAAACTTACCGAGAAACAGTTCGAAATGAAATCAGCATCCGAACCCCCATGCACGTTCTCTGGCTTCAACTTACAATATAACCCTGGCTCCATCATCATTCAGACAAAAAGCATTATTTATCCAAACTTCAACTTTTGTATAATGACGCTTCCTGTAAAACCTTTCGGTCAATGAGGATGAAGTTAGCTTGGTTGGCACACACCCTGCCAGATTTCTTGTATGAACTCTCCCGAATGGCGCAATTTACAGAAACACAATACATAAACTAACCCACAACCTTCATAACGCAATTAAACAAAGCATCGCAATATTCAAAACGCCATCATATCAACATATTTTTTCCGCAACTTCAACTTGAAACACTTAAGGTAGTGAGGTATATCAATGCGTCATTCGGGAACAATCTCGACCTTTCAAGTCAACTTGGTTTCATTATCTTCTTATCAGATACAAAAGGTTCAGTTATACCAATTACCTTTAAATCATACAAATTCAAGCTCCTTTGTATATCTGCCATGGCCTCTGAAGTAGTTGCTTTTTCAGATCTCTTCGATAGTGCTTTCACCCTTTCAACTAAACTATCCCAACTCACAAAATTCAAAATTCAACTCGACCTCCTGACTGACAGCAAATCGCTATTCGATGTAATTTCAAAAGGCTCGGGGACATCTGAAAAACGAATAATTCTCTATGTGGCCGCAGCACGTGAGGGACTCAAACTACACGATATATCCAACATAGGATTAGTACGATCAGAGGCAAACGTAGCCGATGGCCTCACATAATCAATGACACAAGCGACATTACGCACCCTTCAAACATCTGTTCACGCAGCGAATCCCGTTCAATGGACAATCCGCCATGACTGTGACTCACTAGAATCATCTCTCGAACATTAAGCTAAAATGTCCAATCTTTCATCTCACTTCCATCTTCTTTCTCATTAAGTTCTTTTACCATATACATATCAAAATTAAACTGAAAACAAGAAAAGAACAGCAGACCATATAAAGCTTTCCACATTCATTATCTTTAACATTACATCAAATCTATCAATATCTCTTCTTACAACAAGATAAAATACCACCTTTCGATATCATCTTTCACATCATCGTAAAGTAGTACAAACTTATGGTTAATAATCAAATTTTAAACACCTATTCTTCTGAATGTTTTACATGTTATAATCACATGAACATGAACTTACGAAAATCGTTATGACTTAAAATCATAATCAAGTACCTTATCGGTTTCTTTCCTTTCCTATTATTATATCATTATACTTTGGTATCAAACAATGATATTTTATTTTGTATTAACCAAAAACTATAGGCATAAAATAAAACGTCCAGAACAAACAATCCTTTACACCTCAACAATGATATAAATTGATAATATCATATTCATACTTCTATAGTGTACATACAACATTCGGTATACAAAAATTGTATACTTTAATCATGGTGCCTTCTCAGGCGAATAGAGGGAGTAATAAACTCGACTTCGGATTGACCACAACAACTAGAACATCTACAGCACAAGTTACCTTCCGGCCCATACCTCCAGTAAGACACGTGTATACAATTGTACACTGGCTTATATCTTCCCAGACTTCCGCACAACAATCTTCTGTCTTCGGTATCCACTTTTCGCGTTCTTCCTCCCTTTAAGAACGCCACCAGCATCATTCCATTTTTCCCATTTTTCTCTTCTTCTTTTTCTCACTTGCTTTCTTTTCAATCATTAGACCATTAGTTTAACAATTTTTGCCGATAAGGTGGAGTCACCTACTCAAGAAGTCACTAGTTCGTGGAGTCACGAATTGCGCTCGTCCTTTGCTACTCATCCTGCCCTGATATAGACCTTCGTAGCTCCGTCCTCACTTGACCTGTCTCTTTCTCTCTCTCACCCCCTATCTTCACTCCATATTCATCAACCTCCACCTTCTACACCAACCTCATTATCTGCAATAGCATACACGAGCACTCATCTATCATCCACAATCACCAATCAGGATCCAATAATCCACATCCAATCCACTTACACTACATGTACCCTGATCATCTCTTTCTTCACTGTCATCGTAGGTAACCTTCGATCAATCACCTACTACTGTACACTCTAGCTACTCACATAGTCACCCGAAGCTAGGTACACAAGGCGTGGGCTACTGTAAGGCGCTGGTTTCCATCTCCTATCCGACGCTGATTCGAATCCCTTGTTTGTACGACACGAAGTAAGAAACTTCCCTTCTCCCCTGGCCAACAACATAAATGCAGTATTGTCTTCATGTATCGTCGTAGCTCCATTTTGTTCCTCCTCTAGACTTTTTCATGAACTTCGAAATCATATTACCATCCTGGTTGTCGAATCGGCCGCAGCATACTCTGCTTTAGCAGTACTGTGGATTATTATTGACTATTTTTCAGATCTCCAGTCCACCAGATGGTTACCTACGTGCACTAAAATCCCTGTAGTGGAGTTTCTTGTCTATAGGACATCGTCCCAAGACGCGTCCACGTATACGTGAAGCTTATCTTCCTTCAAGTCTTCATAATTATAAAATAACCCTTTTTTCGTACCTTTTAGGTAACTTTGTACCTCTTTAAGAGAATTCCAATGGCATTCTCGCGCGTCTGCTTCGAAGCTAGAGAGTCCCGCAGCCGCGAGGGAGATGTCTGATCTTGCGAATACACTCAAATAAAGTAAGCACCCCACTAATTCTCTGTATGCCTATTTCCCTTTTTCATTATCCTCAGTAGAAAAGGAAATTCGTTTAAAGTTTTCACTAATTGTAAGTCGTACTTCTTTCAACTTGCAGCCTACCATTTTAAAACGTTCCAGTATCCTCTCAATATTGGAATTTTGAGTGAAATAAGCTCCTCCTGGTGTATTAATTATGTTCATCCCCAAAAACCATTTAACTTGCACCAAATTTGCCATTTTAAATCTGTATTTTAAGACTTCCTTCCCCATATTAAGGGTATAATTATCTGAACCCATAAGCAGAATATCGTCGACATAAATCGTTATGACGAGTTCCGGCTGCCCTCCTTTATACCTTACATAAAGACACTTGTCAGCTTTCGTTTCTGACATACCACACTCTCGTTTTAAAATTTAGATTACATTCACGCCGTGCTTGCTTAAATCCGTACAGTGCCTTCAACAGCCTAATTGACTTGCCTATTGGTACGACATTCTCGTACCCTGGGGGCGGCATCACATAGATTACATCACTTAGGCTGGCGTTCAAAAACGCTGTATTCACATCCATTTGCTGGATCTTTAGATTCAATTTTACAACAAGTGAAAGTATCACACGTAGCGTAGAAAGACGTGATACAGGGGCATGTCATAATCTACACCATACGTCTGCATATAGCCCTTCACTCCCCACCGTGCTTTAAATGTTGTAACTTTACCAGTTTCATCCTCCCTGACCTTTAACACCTATCTCGTGTCTATTTGTTTACAGTTCGCTGGAGTGTTTACCAGTTCATATTCATTCAGTCGCTTCATTGAATCACTTCATCATCGCAGGTTTTCTGTCAGTTGTTAGCATTGGCGGCGTCTTTCATCGCCTCCCCATATGTCACCGGTGTCTCAACATCTGTGTCCAATTAGTTTGCTACCATTGCTGCCTCGATTAGTGTTATACTCGTCGTTTCACTTTCTTTCTCTTCCTTACTGGCCGATCTATTTGTAATGACCTCGTCGGCAACTTTATAGTGGTCACTTTTTCTTTTTTCTTAGATCCTATTGTCCAGCCCCTCCGTTTACCTTTTCCTTTACAATCCACGATGGCGTGGTCAGTACTTGATGACGGATTAACCTCCGATTTTATATCGTACTTAGTGTCACCACTTACACTTGTTGCTGACGGTGTTACATTCGTAGCCTTTACCTCGACGCCTTCGATCTCTGAATCCGCTTGAATTTTCTTCTATCTTTTCCTTTCTTGGCAGACCTTTTGTCACCATAATTTCAGGATGGGTTTTTCGTGACTTAAACTTATTTCTGTTCAGATCGACTACTGTCGCATCCTGAACAAATAACCGCTCATCAGTATCCTCAATAACTGTCATGTCTCTGACATGCACGATGTTTTTCGTGGCTTCGTAATACACTTGATTGCACAGTGTCCCTTCACTTATTCCTACAAAAATCCCATGTTCCGCCGTGGTGTCAAATTTTGTTCGGTTCTTGAACGGAATGTAGACCATCGCGGTGCAACCGAAAGCTTTGAAGATACGAAAATCGGCATCTCTATTAAAAACCCTATCGAATGGTGTTTTTTGTTTTTAAAAGTCGAAGTGGGGCAGAGATTTCGTATGGAAGTAGCGTACTTAGTCGCATGTCCCCACCAAGCCTTCGATAGACCAGCGTCTATGATCAT
>JAULBU010080124.1:0-28387 GCA_032358235.1 Odonthalia washingtoniensis | reverse complement strand
AATTCACTTACTTCCATTTTAAGACGTGAAATGAGAAGTGATTTTTTGTATTTTTCACTTAGAATTTACAAGTGTACAACCTGTCACGTAATTCACAAGTCGTAATTTTTTTTTACCGCTACAATAATCCACTAATAAATGGAAAATTTCTCTTACTACGGAGTGTGTTCCAGTTGTTCTTGTTATCAAAATTAAATTTTGAAAAAATTTTTGATAACAAAGAACACGTAGCACACGTCAGAGAAAACCCACAAAAAAAACCCTAACAAAATAGCACGCATGGCAAGAACGTGTCTTCCGACGCTTAGTGTCGGAAGACACGTTCTTTATTAACCTAAACTGTACAGTTGGCTATCGTGGCGATACGCTAAAAGAAAGGATCAGGTAGGCTTCTGTAACAAAGAGATTGAGAAACGAAACGAGCGTCGTTATATTATTGAAAGCCGATGCCGTGTCTTGGACTCGTCGACGTAATGTACTTTGCTTCTGATCAGATCAGAAACAGATTCTGTTTACCACGTTTCGCCCACGTGTCAATCTGTCACTTTCTACAACCGGTCTTTCCTTCCCTATCAAAAATATTATTCCGCCCGCAGATCATATAGAAACCGCACTTTACAACAATTAGAAAATTTTCTAATATTATTATTACGAGTCGTTTTCGATAGCCATGAAAGAGAACTGTGTCTTCGGATTAGATAGATGGAAATATCTGTATTTCCATCTGAAAAGGCTGACAGACGCGGGTTAACGTGTTACAAAGCCTAAAAATAGCAGTTGCGGAGGTTGGTTTTACTTCGCAAATCAAGAGGAGGGCGGAGGAAATGAGAAATTGCATATCAAAAAGAAAGAGAGGATGGCGTAGTTAGAGCTTACCGTTCGACAATACGTAAATGAGGATGATGAGGATAGATGCCAAGGAACGCAATTTGTGGGTGCTCAGATGTAAGAATTTGTCAGCTAGATTGAATTAAACCTAACGGGCACAAGTTATGTGAATATTTGTTGCAAGTGCGATGGTGGAGAAGTAATGACAGTAGAAGTGGAGCCCCTAATTTTAGCACCGTCCTTCATAAATATTCAAATAAATCCGTAGAGTCCGTAAGGAGAATAATGAGCTGTTTGGTGTCCGTATGACTAAAATAACAGTGAAGTTTAAGAACAGAAGTAGTTGTTTTTAGATAATTGAAATGTTTCAGATGAGATTTACAGCCCTATCAAAGTTTTATTAAGGAACAGTGGATGGCTGTCTGAATAAAATCATTACTGAAGAATGCATCGACAAGTTTTCAGATGTGGGGGTGACAACAGTTGTTCTTAAAGTCGGTACGATATGTAACAAAGATTAAAATACCTTTTCCTGTTATGAATGTAACATAAACATACGCTGGAGCAAGATGAAGAGTCAAAAAGATCTTGGTTGGACGTATAAAAACTCTAATATGAATTTAACAGATTGGAATGAGCTGTAAAAATGATAGGAAAGCTCATATCACTGAGAGGGAGACAGTTTTAATGAAGAATATGTGCATGATATGAGTGAAGATAGTCAATATTTGAAGCTCCTTGGTGACGGATGTTAGTTGGAGTGATTAGTTGGGATGAAGTACAACGATATAGGTATAGAAAAGAGTTTAAATGCATCTATGAAAATTTTGGATGGATATTTGATCAAAAGGATTGAAAGTATGTATTCTGTTCATGAGGTCGGATAATTTGTTACTTCTAGTGTTAAAGATGGATTTTATAAGGTGGATGTTGTTACTGACTAGTATGTTAGTGAATTTTAAATTGAATGAATGGTTCAAGTATTTTCAGAGATGATGGTCAGACGAGTAGTAAGGAGCATAGTTATTAATGTTAGATATTAGCGACGCACTGAAGATACACGCCAAAATGAGAAAAGAGTAGAGATTGAATCATTGATTTGAGAAGTGATAATGACAGTGTATAGTTGAGAAGAAGGTGATAGGATTCGCGATGATGTTTCAAATGAGTGATTGGTAGATGGAGAAACTAAAGTTGAAGATTGTAATTTCCAATTGTCGTTACAAGATTTAGGTGTGATGTGTGAGGTTTGGGTGGAAAAATATCTAGGTGGTACTGAAGATTGATTTGATGATAGATGAGAGGTCTGGGATTGGTATTGGTGGAGATGGAAAGGATCAGAGATGTGATCTGGGATTATGCTGTTGAACATATTGGAGATATTTAGATATAAGAGGTGAACGGTAGACTGGATGGACCAATCTGAGTGAAAAAGCATGGAATGAGAGGTGAAATTAATGGTGATGGTGGTACGATAAGATTGAAAAATTGGAGCCAGGGAACGAGTCAGTGTTGAGTTTTGGTATTTTTACAGAGTCGAATTTCAGTTAAAGTTCACTGGCGAAGGTAGAGAGGGAAGAATAGCTTCAAGTTATTATCCCCTCTACACATTCTTTAGTCAATATTGATAAAAAGAGTAGATTGATTTTCGAAAGTAGAGGGGACCAGAGTCTTGAATATTTTTGAGAAATGGCATGCGGGTACCGGAATTTTCATGATGCACGCTTTTTTATGGCTTCAGAGTCTGAAAATATGGTCGCTAGAATGGGCGAAGAAAAGTTTGGAGGCATGGATTGTGGAAAGTACATGTGTCCATTGGAAATGAAGAATAACATAGGTACACTGTGTTTCATATTTTGGAAGGAAGGGCTTAAGGAATTTGAATTTTCGTTTAGAATCTCCAATCGGTGAAGAAGTGTATTCGTGACATGTGATGATGCAATCCAGTGGAGAGAAGAAAGGGAACTTGATAATTTTGAGGATAGTTTTGGTTACACCTAGTGCTAGGACATAGGTAAAGATGATTATTGGTTCTGATGTTGGCTGTGAAAGTGGTGTATAGGAACAATAAAAGTTCAAATTTATTTGGGCGTAATGAAGAGAGATGAAAAGTGGCATGATTATTATAGCAAGGAATGGAGCTAGTTAATTGGAGGATGAGTTATTTTGTGAGATTACATGATTAACAAAAGACAGTTTCTCGGTGTTGATTTGGTGATTGCACGTTCGTGCGATGAACTGAACTGATTTCATGTCTACTTAGATGACTTAGAACAATGTTCGTTGAAGGTATTCTTGATGGTGGGCCCAAGATTACCATGCGGCCACGTGGCCATGGTATGTTTTAATTTTTACACCATTGTAGATTTTGACTACACTTAGTTAATGTCGATGCAGTTAAATATAGAGACACAGGAACTGTTTCAGCGCTTTGAGTGGGATGAGTTTGGAAATGTGAGATGTCAAGGTGATTGGTTTTAGCCAGTATATGCGCTTTCATTTCGGCATAGGAGGGTAGAATTTGGGTGAAGATGTGTTAACAGTCGGAAAAACTACTGGAAATAATTTTGAACACTTCTCTTAAAGATATCATTGACACTAGGATATTTCTGAAGAAAATCTCTGATGATTTGAGCGCCTCATAGTCTGGAATGTTCCCGAATGAGATCCAAGAAGCTTCTTTGCGTGTTTTGGGTGACATACAATCGATGGTGCCTACTTTAGCTTGTTTTAAGCGCTGTAGCCTAGTTGGATACCGTCTTCTGATTGTTGAGATGATGCTGATTTGGAGTCGGAGAATAGGCTCAATGACGGTTATTGAAGGGGTGATCTCGTTAAATCATCGTCATCGAGCCTAACATCATCCCAGTTGGATAATCCATTCCCGTGATGAGGATGGAGTGTCCAACTGGTACGATGTTAATTATCTCAACTGTGCTTAGAAACATGAAGGATTGAAATAAGAGCATTCATAATTTGTGGGGTGACAAGAGATATATCTTAAGGCTGGTTAGAGTGGAAGGGGATATTTATGGATTCGTAGTATATGTTGAATACATAAGAAATATATGAGCGAATGATAGAGAGTATGAGAATTAGGGAAGATAGGAATTGGGTTTAGTGTTGTGATGAAGTCGGAAGTTTTGGAGAAGATGACTAGTTTTTTTGAGTACTAGAAATGGTATAGAAGAAGCGCTGTGGGGACAGGAAGAAAAGGCGAATTTGGGAAAGTGGAAGGGGGTGCCAGGAATGGAGATAGCATGGATACCATGGTATCTTGGTCTTTATTGATATTAAATATGAGGTTTCGTACTCGCAAATATTCGCGAAGATATGTATGATATGAAGGGGTATTGTATGTAGAAACGAGACAAATGAAAATGATAAAACAGCTGGGACTTATCTTTTATTTATTCACATTATGTTCTAATCATAAATTCGATGAGAATTTTATTTAGAATTTAGGATCTAACTATAGTTCAGTAAAACCTACAACACACCTGAACCACTTTATTAGAGACCTGATAGGTAGAAAAGTCGTCTATAAGCTCTACTACTCAAACTAACTGCCCCACATAATGACACATTACGTATGCACATAACCATTACATACATATGTAATGTACAAAATTTGTTTGGTTTCACATTAACACTCCTGTAGTATTACAAAGATATAGCTGTAGGTATTCCCTCAAATTAATCAAGCACGCATAGTACAACTTTCGAAATACGCACAAGCCGTCATACACAAGTTCTTACTGACTTTCTGTTGACATGTAGTGACAACATCCTCTCCTGTACGGAGAAAGTTTTCATCCGATTTTTGAGTAACCTGTAACAATTTATGCAATGCAATGAATCCCTCCAATAGGAACAGCTTAGTAAACACATCACAGATCAGCAAGGTCGAGTTATGAGTATTGTAATACAGTGAGTTTGTAATTTTCATGTGGGATGGTTGGCTACTAGAGGGACGCTGTTAGTTGTTTGAATCTTTCATGGGAAAAGATTTTGTACTGTACTACGACTTCTGGTCGCGTTTGGAAGATATTCTGTGATGCTATACAGGTGTGGTCAATTCAGTCGTAGTGGCGTGCTGAGCGTATGGATTCCAGAATTACTCTTCTTTCTATTTGATTTATGGAGAAGTCGAAAATAATTCCTCACTGAGGCTGGCAGTTGCGGCTCCTTCTTGTTGAGATTGAGGTGCAAAGTAAAGGTCTATCTGGATAGAGAGTTCGTACTACGTTTTGTATGCCATGATTCTTTCTTATTGATTGTTGCCATTGATGGTATTTTTGGACAAGAATTCGCTTGCGGTTTTGAAGTGGTAACGCCTTTTTAGTAGGATTTGGAAGTGGTAGTGGGGTATTATATTTATAATGTCGCTGAGAGTGTCACTTCCTACACAGAGTAATTTATTGCCATCAAAACCACTTTTTAATGCTCTTTCTGTTGCAGGGATTTTACGTGTCTGTCAACATCATTTTTCTTCCAAAACTGGTGAGAATTTTTTCATTCCTTTTTAAGGCAATAGTCCTATCATTATAGGGGTTGGATTTGCATCTGACTACAGTACATTATTAGACTTTATAACGTTACGGAAATTTCAATAAATAAAAATTAACGCTATAAAACAGTACAACTGTAAACAGAAATGACTTTTTTGTATATGAGAAAATGAGTTATATGTAGAGCCATGGTAATGGAAGGTTTCCACCATATCCCTCTATATGCAGGCCTCTGCGTATTCCGTATCTATGAAATCATATGTTCGGAATATGGGATACACAATAATGAACTGTGAAACTTCTTCTGTATGTCTTGTTACGTATGATGCCGATATTTTGACAATTTATTGTGTCTGGAGAGGATGACTATGGGGACCAAAATTATCTACATGTAAACTGGAATATTTACGATTTAGGTCAGTATAAGTGATGAATTTGGGTCATAGTACACAGTTCGACATATTTTTCAATCATTGTTGACGTGGATGACCACGTATGACTTGGTACAGTGATGGATCTGTTGTGACCAAAATAGCGATTATCATTACAATATTTTTAAATTTGTACAACTGGGCTGTTTAGGTAATAATCAGCCATAAACAAATCTCTCCATGCAATGAATGGTGAATCCTTGCAAACTGAATGTAAGATAACAGGAAGGATATGGTATGAATGTTTTATAATACTGGAGTTAGCATCATGCTTATGCTAGTATTATATAACATTGAATGATAATCATGATGATTTTCTATTTTCCGTTTACTGTCTTTATATTTGGCTCAGTTCCGATTCACGTGAAAGTCTGATTTTCTGGGGGATTTTTTCATACTTTGAACGCACGGTTCTATGGCAGATATTTCCCTGCAAATTGTTAATTAATTGTAGTAACCCACCAGCAGCGGAATAGGGGGTACCTGGTAGAAGGATGGAGTGTGGTAGAGATAAAAGAAATAAAATCTCGACACTTCAAGGGTATACCGAAGTTCGGTATACTATAAACACCTACGTGGAGACGGGGGTTTGGAACAAGACTACTGCGTGCGTAACGCTTCCAGCAGCACCTTTAGGAGGTCAAAATAGTGGTGAAGCACTGGACTTCCTCCGCCTTCTAACCCGTAGTTGGGTATTGTAGCTGCGGGGAAGGAGAAGCATATCTTAGTTGGAGCCCAGTTGGTGCAAAAAAGACGGTATTAAGTTCCTAAAACTGACCGTTCTTACCGACCCACGGACCGAATTCTCCAAGTTTGTACGCGCCACACATGGTAAAACAGTAATAAGTCCAGGAAAATTGTCAAAAGAGTAGAAAAGGAAGGAAATAAAAAGAGAGGATAAACAGTGAAAAGTCGGATAAAGTGTGGGCAATTCCCAGTACCCGCCTCTGGCGAGATGCTACATGAATAGCCCGGAATCATCAACTTATGAAAGTAGTCAAATATTCAATTAAAAGCAATTAACACTTTTGCGTTTTTCACTTTAATAAGAGAGTACTCAAAAAACAGACGAAAGAACCAAAATATTATGTAATTTAACCTGTCTTTAGCCTCCGAATGAACAAAATTTTAGGCCACAAGAACGGAAATATGATGATATATTCTTCATAATTCATTGGTATAAGTATCATGTTCTCCATAATGTAGCCACTGACGATAAATTTTAAGTATGGATCCAATGAAGATACATTTTGACAAATAGAACCCCTTCTTAGAATCAAGGTGGTGGTTTCTCACAAGACATTTCACTTGGAAATTCCAGACAGTTTTAATGGGGTAATGGCCAGTTAGTCGTGATTAACTACCCAAAACAATCACATATTAGCGGAATCCCAATTTACTCAAAAATTGTACAAGAACAACGAACAAACAAGAAAAGGAAAAAGATTGAAAATAAAATCATCAAAAATCATCTCATCAACGCAATCAAACTAAATGCCAAGTCACACTCAATTTCGGCCCACATATAAAACTGCATACAATGGAACCGGAACTAATCAAACATACCAGACACATTGTTCAGCGGAATTCATATGGGCATCCGAATGTGCCTACTTATACGTGCCTACTTATACAATGCAATTATTTATTTCAAAACGCCTCCTTAGGTAGAATGAAAGCACTGTCCAAAAGAACCGCCCTTTAGATGTCTTTATGACATGTCGCACCATCCACGAGTCTTTCTGGTCTTTCATTCACCTGAGATCAATTTCCCACCAGCATCTTCATGTAACCTCTATCTTCTTCATCCAAACGAAATTCGAACCTCATCTCCCTGGAACGACAGACAGAGGACGGATAATAAATTTACTTCATAGCACAGTACTACACGTAATATGCTAAAAAGCACTTTCCCATGAAACGGGACAAAGATGTACTACAACGACCCACTATCGGATTTCTTTTGCGTTACTGCATTTTTAGGCGGTTTAATTCACACTCTATGCTCAAAATGGGAGCTGGTAAAACACCCCATGAACGCTAAGGGGTGGATAGTGCTTCAATACATAAGTGTTCAAACCACTCTCATGAGATTTTTTGCTTTCAAGGTACGTTTGAAGTGGATGTTTTCATTAAATATTTCCTTTGACGTTCGAGTCGCACATTGATTCTCTAAGCCTGTTTTTCGTTGGTGTAAAGTGATCGACATGAACTGACTTGAACTTGAACTTCAATTGACTTGAACTTATACTTCAATGTATATGAACTTGAACTTTCAAGTCAATTCACTTCGATCACTATACTCTAACGAAGAGAGGCGGAGAAAATCAATGTGCGACTCGAACTAGACAGGAAATATCTAATTGAAACAACCACCACTTCGAAAAAGTGCAAAATATATATTACGTATCAAATATTTCCTTTTAAATCGGAAAAATAATTTGCAATGATGATAGAAATAAATTCAAGATAAAATGTCTTCAGGGATAGATTACACAGAAATTCAATTACGACGCACTCCCCCCTAAGAGATCCTTTGCTATTAGAATTAAAAATACTTCATCTGACTGGCTTTAACATTATTCCCAATAACGAGATGTTTATCCAACGGAGGCGAATGAAATAAATGTAATAACGACCCCAAATTGAAAGAAAATCCAAACTCCACAACGAATAGTAATCAATCCAATCACACTACACGTACCACTTTATGAATATAAACCTATCTAAACTCCCTTACACGAAAACAATCAATATGGACCGTTACAGAAAGGGAGACCTCTATTAAATTACTCTCAGAAAGAGAGTAGGAGGAAACCAGAGCGACTCAAAGATGCATGAACATACCAATATGGCATTATAAATTAACTACATACAATAAATTAGCAGTAATACAATAAAGAAAAATAAACAAAATTACTCAAGAAAATTGTGGTCAAAACAACATCATCATTTATTCAAAAACTCTAAACATGGGAACTACATTAATTCACAATATATCTTTATACTTAAGACAAAATACCATGGAAATATCCGTGTAACTGAAATGAACTCCAATGGGACCTCGAGGAAAAATTGACGAACGACACCAGCATCATTGGAAGAATCATGACTGTTAACCTATGAATGATAATAATAGCATACAACTTCGACTTCAGGACAATAATTGGGCGTAACATGTGGATGAGCATGTCTGTATCAGGGCACAAAATATTCTAATTAGTCCAGCTCAGCATCATTGTTCTTTCATGTACACACCCAGAAACCATTTTCTGGTCACCATTTCAGCTTCATGGATACTATCCGTATTTCTTCTAATCCAGCCCTCTGGGTTCTTGTAAACGTTAAATCCGACTGGACGTCGGTCTGGAATGGGATTTCTTTCCTTCAGATCTTACTTCTGCGCTTCAACCGCACCAAAACTTTTCTGAGCAGTACTACTAGTAGGATATAAATTCACCAAATAAACTCCTGGGCAAACACTTCAAGTATATCTACCTTCAACTTCCTCGTCTTTAAAACTACATTTAGGATAAAACTGATAAAAGTTGATATTTTCAACCACTGAGAAAATCCCAACAAAGTAACCTACATTGGACTTCTTACACAGTATTGATACAAAAATTAACTCACTACAAAAATTAACCGTGTGATGATACAATCCTCAACTCCTAAATCTAGCATATACTTCTAGTTACAAAAGCGACATTATAAGAGTCCATGTTGGTTTAAAAAACCCAGAAACCACTACAGGGTCTTTGTATCTCTTAAACCATGGGTACACAAAATATGAGTCTAACTACACATGCCATGTGCAGTTACACTCATTTTAACGAAGTGATGTTCAAATGAGAGTTCATTGGACTCTCGTTTGAATGATAATTAGCGCAAGTGCAGAATCTGCCGTTTATGCTCGATTGCATGATGATTTTGATGACGATTCATGAATATAATTTGAAAAAACTTTACCACTGAACTATCCATATAAACATTAGAAACAAACATCATCATCATGATTGTTTCGACTGTAATAACTGATCCAACTATACATGCAAATAGTTACACGATTATTACATTACAAAGGAATCTCCAGCCTTGTCAATTTATATATATATATATATTCAACTTCAATTCTCAACCTACATCGAAAAACATCTCTAGCCTTGTCAAAGTTTCACAGATTTTCAACTTCAATTCTTAACCTAATCGAACCGCCTGTTCTGAAGAGGACTCTCAGAATTTGATTGATTGTAATTGTTCTCTGAATTGAAAAAAATTCTTAATTCTTCTAAAAGTAAGAGCGCTATTACTCTGGGTATTTCTATATAAATATACTTGTACCCGTTCTAACTTAGTTAATTCAACAGTGTTATGCAACAATAATTGACATTCTTCACCGTCGGCTTGATTCGCTAAATCATCGCGTGTGGTTTATCAAAGTGGAACTTTACAAGTCACACATCCTATTTAAGTGATCGTTACTTCATTTATGATTCCAACGCTGCATTAAGTACATCTGGAACCATTGCGAGACCAACTTTCATCAATGTTGTGATTGTAAACGTTATCAAATTTGATTCTAAATCTAGTGATATCTGACTGGCGACCAAATCTACCACCTTCAACCCATCGAATAAAATGATTTTGTATCGGAAGAATTGGATCCACTTCTCCATTCCTTGTTGGGGCATCTGTAGAGCCTCCGAGGCTCTACAGGTAGGGTCTATCCTCTACCCTGAGGGTATGTTTAAAACTATTTCATTTCCATCTTCTTCTTTCTGTGAACTTATCCCTGCTTCTTTTTCGAAATCAATCAAAACCTTTGCTGAAAGTTGTGCAGAATCTAAAAACTTCAAAGTCTCTGAAATTCGATTCCGAATTTCATAAACATTTTAAAAGTCTTTTGTCTTATCATTGACGTTGTTAATAATGAAAACGCGGTAAAAATTATATAACTGCATGGTGAAAAGTCGGAGGAAAACAAATTTATCTACATGAATCAATAGATTTCGTTGTCTAAGTCTGTCAGTTTACTGGCTTGATTTTTTCACTCATACCTTTTTCATGGTCCGAAAAATAAATAACTAATGGTACAATTATCACCCCATGTGGGACTACTACATTTTTTAAAACCCATCGTTTAAAAGAACGGACAATTTGGTACGATTTAAGTGCTTGAATTTGGTCCCGAATAAATTCTTCCCAAGGTACTGCGATAGGACCTATTCTTGCAGTAACTTGAATCTCCTTTTATCGTCTTTTTCTTTGTCAAAATTACAATTCTATATCAACTGGGGTATGTACATATTTCTTCTCAAGATTTTTACGGCTTTTACCAATCAAGAACCACCAATTTAAAATTTTGTAGCTTTTTATATTCGCTGCATTCCGAAAGAAGTCTCTACAACATTTTTCAAATTACTATCACCATGGACGTATCTGATAATTTGTCCAAACTTTTCGACCAATAAAGAAAGCAGTGATTGAAGTGAGTCACTAAGAAACTTCTTAATCTTAGCGACTATAATTTCTTCATCCATATCATATATTTAGCCTTCTTTGTTCAATTCTTTGCATACCCGTAAGCTATTTTCTTGCAGCACCAATTATTTTCTGACGTATTGACCATGTAAAGGAAAGATTCTTTAGTATGTGCCATTTTTGCATCATTTACATCCTTTTCATCAATGTTCCACTATCTCGTAGGTAACGAAACACTTCAGACCTATATTATGTATGGTCTGCAGAATGATGAAACGCTGATGGGGACATTTCTATCAAAATCACTCTTCCATTTTCGTACCTAGGAACTCCACTTGGCGGAGCATATATAGTTTTGACAGTGTTCGTTACTTTAATTTTATTTTGCACGTGTGCAGATCACGGGATAAATGCATCTGGTCCCATTCTTCGACTGTTGGATCAAAGTCGAAGATTCATAGATGCATGACCATTTTCTGGGCGATACAAGCATCCGCTGTTGAGGCTTTTACCATACTTCCACTTGTACTGATTTTCAAGTGTAGGTTCAAAACTACAGAAAGAACTATTGTACGTTTCATTTCCTTTATTGCAGTACACGAACGGATTTACCCTCACCGGTGCCATGTTTCCCGACATTACCGTGTCAATATATCCACATCCCACATTTTATGACGGAACGTACTGTTGCCGGGTGTGTGTATGCTCTGAGAGCTGCACGTAGAGATCCATCGTGACCGATTCCCGTGAAACGGTTGATTGCAGACGGTCCATTACTATTATCAGGACCTAGGGGATGGACGCCAAAGATGAGTCCAGTGAATGGATTGGCTTCCCCCATGAACAACGACAACAAGTTGAGCGCGTCTTCCTTAAAAAAAAAGGGTCCGTGGAAGTGTAGTGTCATTTGTTGTAATGTGGTAATAAGAGAATTTGGATTTCGGTGAGAGTTCGATTGCACATAGAATAATTTTCTATACGTTTCATAACTCGTTAAGGGGGCGCGTGGTTACTGTAGATGGCGGCGGATGTATCGGTTGGAATAATAATGTTTTTGCAATTTTAGGTGTATAAAGTCCATCTACGAATTATTAGGTTGTGTGTGACAAGGAAAATATCGTATGTTTTGTAGTGAGGAAAAAAAATCGTTACCATTGAAAATAGGAATTTGGAATAAAATAATGGGGGTAAATGTAATAACGGAGGCGAGGAGTGACGGTTTGAAGAGTGAAAAGGTACGAAATAAAATGGGTTTTGGGAGTGAGCGGTGGAGGATGCAGAATGAATTTGCATTTTTACTTAGCTTGAGGAATGGCAAGTGTATCTGAGAATAGTTGTGTAGCATGGCAACAGGCCAATGAGAAGTCGCTAATGTGAAATTGGGAGATACGGAGATTAGCTAAAGTACATGAATGTCTCGAAAAGTAACGAAAATTCAATTTGGAGGCGGATGTACAGTAAGATAAAATGGCATTTCGCAACATTCCTCGTCAATTTGTGACCGTCTACTCACAACTCCAATTTTTCTCAAATTCATTCAACAAACGCCACCAACTTCCCCCACCCCAACAATTTCCTTCCTTCCCCACCGTCCCTAAATCCTCTCCTTCGTTATTACTTCTCGCATAACCCATAACCCATAACCCCATATTTTATAATCTCATACATTTTACAATATACAAACCAACTTTGTTTTTCCAACATGATCGGCCATAACGCCGCCGTTCAACAGCAACAACAAAAACGAACAAAGTCTCCATCACCACCTCTCTTTCCAACAACTATTACAGGACCTGCTTATGGATCAGAAACGCCACCTCTTTCAGACCCAACATCTTTACGCTTCCCGCGACTAACTCCACACTTTCGTGATATGATGCACCCATGCTCCACATCCATGCCGGACATGTCCATGTCATCTAACGATTTACTATCCTCTCCTGATCCTTCTTCGTTTTTCACAACAATGCTTTTTGTTTCTCCTATGATTCGTGAGTTTGGTCAACCATCTTCTGATGGTAACACTCCTTTACGTAATTCTGCATCCCCACAGCCTCAGTCCCAACCCCTGCCACAACAACAACAACAACAACAATCATATAATTATATTCAACAAGACGGTACTCATCCTTCTCATTCGCAACAAAGACACACACAATCGCAGGAACAGGCACAAGGCCATACAAGTCATGATAAACATAAATCAAGCAGGAAAAATTCAAGTGCCAACAGTGGTGAACTAACAAGTAGTAGACGTGCAGCTGCCGTCACTGAGATGCAAGATTTATTTACTCCATCTCCTACATTACCAGTCCCTTTCTCTATGTGTCCTTCTGATAATAGTGGTGATAAAGCCACTCCAATCATCTTTGATGAAAATAGAGCGATACAATCAGTATTACGACACAATAGTAATAACAATCAATCAATACAAGCGCCACCAATTTCACAATCATCCTCTCAAACACCTCCCCCCAATGATACATGTACAGTATCACCTTCCATCACTCCTGATTTTGGTAATAAACCAGGCAATCAAAACAAAAAACCGCAAAATGACAATGATAATAATAATAATAGTAATAATAATGGTAATAATGATAATAATGATAATAATGATAATAATGATAATATTAATAATAATATTAATAATAATATTAATAATATTAATATTAATAATAATAATATTAATAATAATAATAATAATAATAATATTAATAATAATATTAATAATAATAATATTAACAATAATAATAATAATATTAATAATAGTAATAATAATGGTAATAATGATAATAATGATAATAATAATAATGGAAAACATTATTCAAAATTAGATCAACAACAGCAAAATGTCACCACAATTCATCGTCATCCCAAAAACACGGCAACATCAGCGAGGACGTCAACAACCAAAACAGCTACTACTGCATCTTCAACAGTACATAAAACAATACCATCACCAAAACCAAAATTAAAATCTTCACAACAACAACCTAAAAAAGAAAAACACTCATCCACAAGTTCACGTAAAACGCAACAACAAAATGGAAAAAACCCATCACATCCATTTCCACGAGTACGCAGAACAACAGATGCCATTAACACTAATAACAATAATACAACATCAGTTTTAAAAGGAAGACCACGTACATCATCAGGTATAATAGCATCTGGAAGATTATCCGTAACGACAATGCCTCAACATACTAGTACAGGTCGTTCAAGAACAAATGCAATGGCTACTAGTATACCACGAAAATCAGAGTCAACTAATTCAAGACGAGATACTATAACACCAGCTTCACCACAAACAAAAGCTTCTGTACTTTTTCCACATGATAGTTCGACAACGAAGACAAATTCTAATGGTCGTGGTCGTGGTCGTGGTGGTCGTGTTAGTGGTACAGCTTCTATTGTGAATAATACTAGTACAAGAACTGCAGAAGATTTAGATGCAGCTACTGTTGCAGTGACTTCTGCTATGACTGCTGCATTCAATGGTGCTGCAGCTGCAGCTGCAGCTGCTGTTATGGACAATAAAAATAATAATGATGGTTCAAGTAATATACTGAATACTTCTTCAGCGTTGGCCACAACAGGAAGTGAACATCGTGCACTTCAAAATCCATATCATCAACTCCAACAATACCAACATCAACAGCAACAGCAATACCAGCAACAACAGTACCAACAACACCAGCAACAGCAACAACAGCAACAGCAGCAAGCGGCTGCAGTGGCTGGATATCCAATGAATACAGGATTAATGCAATTCCCATATGGAGTACCTTCTCAACAAATGATGCAACCTGGTGGTGGTAATCAAGGTCATCATCCGGTAACATCATTATCATATGGTGGAAGACCAATGGCAATGGTACATGGACCGACAGGACCACAATTAGTACCAATGGATATGTTTGAACAGGCGACTGCATATCATTATCGTGCAGCACATGCAGCACAAGTTGCTCAAATGGCACAAGCTGCACATGCTGCACAAATGGCACAAGCTGCACAAATGGCACAAGCTGCACAAATGGCACAAGCTGCTCAAATGGCACATGCTGTTCAAGCTGCACAAATACAAGCTCAAATGAGACAACATCAAGAACAAGTTCGCGTGCAAATTGAAGAACAGCACCATTCAGTTGATGGTGGTGATGGGAATGGAAGACAACAACAACAAACGGAATCTGTTGTCACTGGTAGTAGTGGAAAAATCGGTGGTCATACTAGTGTTGGAAGTAGAATGAATGAAATGGATGAAGATGATATGAAAAGAAGGTGGAAAAATAATGAAAGTGTTGTAATTAATGGATCGGAATGTAAGAAAAGACGGAGAGATAGTTGGGATAGTAGAATTGAAGAAAAACAACCACGTAACATTGAACAGAAACAGGAAGAATATGATGTTGAAGACGATGAAATCGTAATTGAGGAAGATGATGACGACAACAACGATGATGACGACAACAACGATGATGACGACGACGATGATGACGATGATGATGATGATGATGATGATGATGGTGGTGAGGAACAGGAAGAGGATGAGGATGAGGAGGAAGATGTTGAAGGAGATGAAGTCGAAGGAGATGAAGTCGAAGGAGACGAAGTCGAAGTAGACAGAGATATCAACTTTGCGAATGAAAACGGAGATGGTGTGGGTGAATCTCAAGAAGAACGGGATACACCATCTGAAGCTGGGGAATCTGCAAGTGAAATGGGAATGGCTGGTGACTCGTCAACAGCAGGTGAGGCATCAACAAGTACTGGCGGACGTAAGAAACGGCGGCGTCAAATGGTAGACTGTAACGGATGTACTGAAGAAGAAGCTAGGGAGAATCGAGCACGTGCTTTGAAACGATTGAAAGAAAAGAAATCTGCAAGATGTCAAGCATCAACTGTGCGATATGCATGTCGTAAACAAATCGCCATGGTACGACCTAGAGTAAACGGACGATTTGCAACGAAAGAAGAAGTTGAAGAAGAACGTCGTCGCCTACTGGAAAACGGTAATGGTTGAAACGAATAACATGATGATGCACATGATATCTGTTTTACTATCCTTTACTGATACACTACATCTCTCTGACTTTTTTTTTACCCTTTTTTTTCTTTGCGTAAACACCAAAGTTGTTTTGGTGTGGTTTCGCGAAAAAGGGTTTTAGTGTTTTGGTGAAAAGGAAAACAGCTTTTAATTTTTAAAAAGTTGTACACGAAAACGTGTAAATGCGAAGTTTCGAAATCTATAAAAAATTGTATTAATTGGTTACGGGGGGGGCTTTTAACTAATTACTTTTGGGATTCTTTTTTATTTCTATTATTAACAATTTGTTTTAATCCATCCACGAACATTCATTTATTTAACCTTTTAAGGTTACTGAGTTGAATTATGATGATTGTCTCGGAATTGTTGTCTTTACTAAACATCGTCGCTTGACAAGAATACTCTCTTGATATACACTTTTCACATCAGCTACTCGTTACTCGACGTGATTACGGACGGCGCTGAGTTGCTTAACTCTTTCTGCGCTCCGTTTCTTACATGCTTACAGTATCAGACAAATACAATACATACAGTATGAACTATGAATAAATACATTTACTCAAGTGCAACACAGACTCAAATGTCAACAGACTGCGAGGTGTATGCCGGGTCTTTAGCCATGATATGGAAAAATTCAGTTCACCGAAAAGCCGTCATAAAAGTAATGAAAAATCAAGAAAATGGGGTTATTGTAAGTAAATAAATTTTGGAGAAATTTGTGGTTTCAATATTGTAAAGACTTTATTTATTGCCGTTTCAGAATTTAATTTTCAGAACTTGGAACTTAGTTCTGAAAATACTTAGAGAACTTCTGAAAATTAAATTCTGAAACGGAAATAATTACAAATTTTCAAAGTTCCAGCTTTTTCGTAGTACCAAGAGCATGACATGCAGTTGGAAAGCTGAAGTGATAAAAAATGTCGCATTGTGACGTGGAAAGAAAATTAGGGAGAAAAATGTTCCAACTCTGTCATCTCAGGTCAAAGCCAGGAAGAAGACTATCAAAGACTATCAACAAATGACGGAAAAAGCTGAAACCAGCGACAGAAGCGATAGAAACTATAGCGGGGACCTAAGGGGAAGGCTAGGAGTGGTATCTGCGTCACACTGAAAAGGAACAGGCGAAGAAAACAACTTCGGAGAATAGATGGCGATCATATTGGAACATTAGACGAAAGTGGAGTTGTTGGTACTGCTTCTCAATCAAATGTTGAAAGTGAATATATTTCGTAGTGTTCTGGTAAGGTGAGAGTGACAACCATGAAAGAAGGTGTAGGTGGATCTGGGACATATTCGGATTGTCTAGGGAATGTGGTGAATTGGAACGTTGTAAATGTAGAAAATGACGGAGGGAATTATAATGTAGACAATGATGGTGGGGATTATGATGGTGGTTAATACCTTGGGCCATGGATGGAAAGCAATATAGTTGGAACTACATCACAGTATGATGCTGCAAGTGAAACTAACAGTACATCATAGTCCGCGGGGTGTAACCAACATTCTGTGATGTACACTTCAGGTACGGAATGTATGCCGAAGAAGTATAAATCGAGGAAAGAAGTGTAACACGCACCGAGAAGGCTATTGATGTAAAAAAGGGGGTTGGGATGAAGAGAGAAATTCGAAAAAATGAAAAGATAATAATGAAACTATGATAAAAATAGGCAGTGAAGAAGCCGCAGGTGAAGACGCCATTTAAACAGAAATGGTATTGAAAATATGTAGCACATGTGGCGGTTCTCCTTGCTACTGGTTAGAGTATGCTGAAGACATCATTGAAAAATAGAAGTTGTTGTTGTAGTGCAATGAACTCCCAACAGTAGGATGGACGAGTCACTAAAGGGGTTAGATTCTTTCTTTCCAAGTAGCTCGTATGTCACAGAACTTCACCAAAAGGGAAGGAAATAAGACAAATGTAGCTGTAGGCAGTAGTTGACTTTCCGACGAATAGTAGTGTAGGAGGGTGAACTAACGGCAAGAGTAGATGGATGATCGATTACGAAAGCACATTACGCGCCGAAATACAGAATGGTCGAATGACTACCTCGTTAGCGGTGGGGTTGAACGACAGTATTACCAGTGCATCATGACTAACGTTAAGCTAACGGATTAAGAACGTTTGTAAGGTAGAGTCGAGAGCTAACGTCTGCGTTTAAGGACGAAGGCCAATGCCAATGATGGTTAGAAGATTATGTCGAAGACAAGCTTTGGGTGGGATTTCAGTCTGAAGAACGCTTGTCTTTATTAGAATTGAAGAGAGGCACACGCAAAAACCTCTTAAGTAGGCTTCACCTGCTGCCGAACAGCAGGAGGGGTAACGTACAGTACAAGGTAGCGTTGTGGGATCCATCAGTCAATTGTAATGGACAACAATGTACTAAATACACGTGAAGATTGTGAAAAGCTACCCAAAAAAGTGGTCTTACACAAAAAAATATGACAAAAGTCACTAAAAATACACGTGCCCAAAACTACAGAGTTAACTCCCAGTTTTATGGATTTTTTCCTGGACAGCCAAAAAGCCCATTTATGTCATAACATCAGGTGTGCCACAACTGGGGGAAACACGTGTCCACGTGTGAGCCAAAATTTGGCTTTTCAGATACTGGTTTGTACGGCAATTATCTCTGGAAGTTGGCCGTTATAGACGATTGTTTAAACTATCAGTTCACCAAAGCAAACCAAATTTCAGAAAGCTCAGACGGCACAAAAGGATCAGATGTATCGCCGGAGGCACATGGTCCAATGAACTGTGTCTCAATTCTTTCAGCCATCTGGAGGGCGTCAAAAGCCCACCAATTTTAATGAAAATTAAATATTTTGATATATGACATGCTTATAAATGGTGTTTTAATGGGTTCTGTAATAAAATCGGGTTTTGTCATAGTTAAAGGAGTCACCTGCGAAATTGGGCCACATTCGCAGGGTGGACAGAGCAAATGTTCCATCTGTCATATGAATGGATGGTGTCACAAGAACGGGTTGTCATAAATTCGGGAGTTAACTCTGTAATTGCACCAGTTGTGAGTGAAGAAAATTTAATAGATTCCGAAAGCGACTTTTTAAGGAAGAAGGCTCAAAAGTTCTATATATATATTTGAATTGTATGGTATTTTGGGAAAGTATAATCCCATAAAGTTGCCTCAATGAGTTTTGGAGGGTATTCGCATTCAATGGCCTGTTTGGAACGGCAGTTATATGGGTTTCAAAGAAGAACAGAGTACAAGAAATTTGGGAAGTTCCTATATAATGCGTATCATCGACAGAAAAAGAAAGTTGATTCTTATCTTTTATTATTAATGTGATTGTTTTCTGTTTCGTTGTTGTCTAAATAATGGGGAAAGTTATGTTATTTCGTTTATCCATTCATTTCGTTGTCATATTAATTAATGATAAATATGTCTTTAATATATGTAAAAATGACGAGAGTGTGCCATAGAAAAAGTTGAACATCGGATGGTAGAAGTTATGCACACATGTACATTGTCTTGGAAATCCAGCTTCTGATGCAGATGCTACTAATACCATGAATGTTATTGTAAGCATCAATGTCGTTAATTTTGACATTGAAATAAGTAAGCTATGGTTTCTTAAATTAATTACGTGCAAAATGAATGATTACAAAGTAGAAAAGTCAGATAATGGCTATAGAGTTATGATTTTCTTGAAAGGATGTCTAAATATCACTTATTGCTACACTGTCTTGAGTGTGCGGAAGATACCAGTGAATAAGGACACCAGAACCGTGACAAACGCTTGAAGTTTTACGCATGAGTGATAAAATGCAAGGTGAGATGTCTGTGTCCATTGCTTGATTACTCACGAGATGATTGACAATTGCAACATACAATGTAGGTTTGGTGTAAGTCTAATGTGAACCAACTTGCACATGAAGGGATATGTTTTTGAAGTTACATGTCATACGTTTACAATGGAATTTTGCCATTACAAAGAATAGAAATATATATTCGAAATCACCCGTTCATTCCATACTTCATCTGTACTGAACGGCATATACACTACATTTGCACGATTAATTTACGTACAGTAACCTACAGAAATAAAACTGCAACGTCGAAATTATATTGAAGAATCATCTTCGACCAATAAAATAATGTGATATTTGCCCATTACAGTGTTTCCCGCAAGAAATGGTTCACGTAATGTACGTTATTCGTACAAACCGAAATAGTGATTTTTCACTGCCGTATGGTTAGGTTATTTACAATTTGAGTTATTTCAGTTCTATCACAAGGAAATCTCTTTTCGCTGTCTACAGTCCCAGTTTCACGGCCCGCGTAACCTTGCTACAACCAAAAAAGACTGTGCCTGTTAGCATGACATCCTATAGTAAGACAAGATGGTGATGTAGGAGAAGAAGGTGATGGAGATGGAGAAGGTAATGTAGGAGGGGAAGGTGATGGAGGAGGAGAATTTGATGGAGGAGAAAGTGAAGGCGGGGGAGATGTTCAAAGTGATATTTAAAGGGCATGAAGACATAAGAGGAGGAGGAGGTGAGGGAGGCGTAGGTGAAGGTTTTTGTGAAAGTAGCGTGAAATAGTTTTTACAATGATGAAAATAGAAGGGAAAAGAGGAAGCGGAAGTGTAAGTGAAAGTACAGCTGTCGGGGGAAAAGAAAAAATTAAAAGGTAGAGTCTGTACAAATGCCTCCTCCATTGTGCATGTGTACAGATATATATGAACAAAATCATCAGCATAAACCAATATATTTTCAACAATGAGAAGGCTGTTGTTCCGGTGATGAGATTATCTCATGGTGACATACATTCCAAACAACTACGAAAGGCACAATTGATATTGATATTTTTTTTTCCGTCACCAGAAATTATTGGAGAATAATAACATTTTCTCAATCATGGTACTTGCAGTTCAACCATGTTTCGAGTGTCATTTCTGTACATACTTCTGGCAGTATTCATCAACTACATGGACAGTCTCACATGGAACAAGTATATGCTGATAATCATGAGAAACAGCATCATGATACCATGCAATAACCTGTACACGTTTACCAAAATTTTGCTTCTTTCTCATCTGCTGCGTTTACAGCTTCTTTCACTCATTTAAATCTGCAATATTACATGCCAAAGAACGCATGTAATGAATCAACAAAAGTCAGGGATGTATATGTGACGGTTTCTCTTTACGTAGATCATACAATCGAAAGTTACTTTTGTATCATAACTGATGCCAATGATTATGATATGAATAATTGTGGTAGATAAACAAATTAATAAAACAATGCCAGTCTACTAATGAACACAAACTTAGACAAGTACACCAGAAACTTATCAACATCAAAAGGTCTACTACAGAAAGCCTAGTTTCCTATCAAGGGAGGGCAAGAAATTTAATGAGAAGATTAGATGGTACAACATTTGAAGTCCCTGGTGCATTTAGGTGGGGTATTCTGGCAAAAGGACTGCCAGAAATATACCGCCCTATTGTAGGAATAATCAACATGTCAATGAACAAGACAAATTATTAGAGTTACCTCGAAAAGCTACAAGAGATGGCTAGAGAAGACATAGGAGAACCCACGATTCCACTGGAATGTCAAAGAAGATCATTAAAATCTTCTGCAGAATTGCATACAACTCACAATACAAATTACAAGAATAAAATTAAACATAATTCAAATAGAATAAATTTTAAGTTCAAGGGAAATTGCAATTGATGTAGACGACATAGACACAAAAGTGTAGACTGTAGATGTAAGTCTCGATGTGAGCAAAAATTAAGAAATGATGGTGGACAACAAGCCAATGTCGCAAAAAGGAATGACGTGTTCGATTTCATGACAATTGAACAAGAAGCTTCATCCGACAATTGGATAATTGATTCAGGGTCAGTCATCATTACACAAATACTACTAATAATCTTAAAAATTTCAGGATTGAACAAGGCATGGTGTCTACAGCAGGATCACAAAGCATACAAAGTATGGAAAAATTAATTCACGACAAAATTGGAGCTGTGAAATTTGTTCCAAATATTGGACGAAACCTTTTATCTGCTGGACAACTGACCCAGGATACAGATTTAAAAGCTGAATTTGAAAATAGAAAATGTAAGGTGTATAAAGGCAAGAAGATCCTTACAGAGGGAATAGAAGGAACTGAAAATATTTTCCCTACCAGAGAAGCATCAGAATTATCAGCAGTGAAAAAACAGCAGACGAAAATTCCACAAGTACAGAATCAATAATCCGGTGATTTGGAAGATGACGCATATGGATTACCAAAATTTTTGATGGAATGGCATTAATAACTTGGTTATTTGTCCAAAAGTAGATTATTTGCTTTAGTTCGACTTGGACAAATCAAAATTAGCAAGGATGATCTCAATCGCAAAATCGAATATACTGGTTGTGCATAGGGAAAATCTCATGGTTTCAACAATAAGTTAAAGGAAGGTAAGGTCAGAAGTACCAGACCAGATGCACTTGTTTATTCCGATAATTGCGGACCTTTTTCTGTACCAGGTTTGGATAGTGAGTTGTATTTTCAAACATTTATAGATGTCTTCACTCGTCTCACTGTCATTCTTTTGGTGTAAAATAAGTCCCAGACAATCAGTAGTATAGAACGCTATACTGCATGAATGAAAGCTAGACGTTTTGATGTTCAAACACTAAGCACGGATCAAGGTACCGAATAACCATCATCCAAGATTCAACAATTTTGTTCGCATAAATGGCATTGAGCATGCACTCTTTGGAAGAGCCTCACATGATCAGTTGCATGTCGCGGAAAGGATGAATCGTATGCTAAATAAGATGGTGCGTACAATGCTTGTACACATAGGTTTACCGACGATGTGGTGGGGGCATACCATAAAATATGCGACGGTGATTCGCAACCGATGTTCAACATCAACTTTTTGTAACAAAGACTCACCATATATCTTTAACAGAGAAGCTGACCTTAAAATATTTAAACCATTTGGGTGTACTAGTAGGATTTACATACCATTATATAATAGGACTAAATTGGATGTCACATCTGAAAAAGTTTTTTTAGTTGGTATTGAAGAAGGTTCTTTGTGCTACAATATATGTTGTAAACGCAACAAAAAGTATTGTCAGTGCCAGGGATGTAACATTTGTTGAAGAGCCTGATAAACAACTAATAATAGCAGGTGATATAAATATGAATGGTATGAATAGATCAATGACCGACGTAAAAATTAAGTCTGTTAAAGTAAATCAATCATACAAAGTCAAGAAGAATAAGGATCAACAAATAACAACTTCATATGAAAAATCAACACGTGTGATGATCAATTAGAAAATTTGAGGTATGGAAGCACAACACGTGTAGATGACAAATTAAAAAAAATTGGAAGCACAACACGTGTAGGTGAAAAATTGAAAAATGAAATGAAATTTCTCCTGTTGTGCTTTCATAAATTTTATGAAAGCACAACACGTGTAATGATCAGGCGATTAATTTACACAATAGTGGAACAATACGTGCAGATGACAATGCAGATAAATCAAAGAAGAATCGAAGAAGAAGACCTCCCGGTGTGAAAAATAAACCAAAAAACGGATAATATACCCTTTTAGGTACGCCTTCATAATGGCAGCGGTGATAGTATTCATGTTGGTTGTAGTAACCAGGATGTCCAAAAAATGTAATTATAATACAAACATTAGAAAGAAAGATGCCAATACACCAAAAAAAGTGTTAGTATCCATAACAAGAATAATGTTGTAGAAAATTATTTAAACGCTGATATAATGATGGACATGAAGTACATGGAATAAATAACCGTAAGAAAATATGTAGTGTTAAAGATAATAATAATGTAATCATGTACGATGAAATAATAGTGATAGAGATGATAGACAAACAGCTAATAAATTAATTGATTTTCTTGATAATAATGATGATGATGAGAACATGGAATGGATTCAGGAAGAGAAGTAGATGCCTCTGTTGATGATATAAAAAATGTTGATTCTATAGATGAAACTGTTGATAAACATAATGATAATGATGATAATGAATTATGAGCCCCAATTATGACAATTGGATCCAGTGATGACGATGTTGAACGAAGAAGAGTTGATGATAAAAATGAAGTTGAGAAAGTCAAAGGCATTGATGAAACTGAATTTATAGAAAGAAGAATGAACAAACGACGCTTAAAGAAAACACCTAAAGTGCTACAGAGCGAGTAAATGGAAGCATCTAGACTGAAATGCGTGTACGATGGAAAGACAATAAATAAGAGGACGGGTGGCTCATCTAATATTCATACAGTAAATGTCATTTTTGGCAAGTGTATGAATTGTGTTAATTCACACGTGGGCAAATTTTCACTTCTTGATGATTGTAATATTGATACAGTCAAGATTGACATGTGTTTTAAAACTGTAGACATTAATCAAGCAAAGAATTTAAATAATTCGAAACATGACAAAAACTATGACAGATCGTCGTACAAAGATAAAAATCAGGATTTGAAAAGCGCGAAAAAATATAGAAACTAACAAATCAATCAAAATGACGAAGTGAACTTAAAACATCAGTTCACTAATGTAAGGACGTCTCGAATGAATGAAATACCCTTCGTAGCATAGTGGAACAAATACAAACGTGGAAAACGAGAAAGGGAGACAAGAAGAAAACCGATGCAGCAAAATATATGACAAGTCATACTAACCGAAAAATTGGATTTAAAATGCGCTTTAACTCGCAGTCAAACGGAAAACCAACTCACCACACTATGAATCCGATCAGTTTCAACTTTCTCAGCCCAAATGAGATCAGTACACGCACCACACATACTGTCTCAGTCCGTCTTCATACAAACACTTCTTTTGCTGCTTAGTTTCCAACTTCTCTTTCTCTTCTCTATCCAACAAATCTCACCACCCTTGATCGAAGCATTTCCTTTCCCTTGATAGTAATTAGCACAATACTTAGTGGCCGCATATCCTTATCCAACCATGTACTAACACATCTAATCATTTCAACCACGGATAAACTGAACTTACCAGCGACAGCATAAATCTACTGGAAAAAACACAACCAATCAAAAGCGACGCAAGACCCAAAAATAATCATCACATATAATATAGCAAACAAAGACTTTATTAACAACAACCGCGACCAACCACTTGAAAACCAGCGCATGTGCGACCAAATTATTGCAGACTACATTCAAAAGAAATTTGATATCAACCCAAAACCAGACAACGAAACAAAAATAAAATCCCTCATCTCAATTTTATTCATCATTGCTTCTCATCTCAACTTGAGATGAGGATTGAAGCCACACATGCATACAACACGGCGACACTTAAAAAGGTGTACCAAGCTCACGCCTCCACTACAAGCCACTCATATAACATCTGAAATTTCTTCCAAATTTACAGCCAAGCTCATGGAAACAAGAATACCACAATCCGCGTTAGTTACCTCTCTCAGATTCGCAGGACTCCTGTGCGAAAACGAAGGAATCAGACCCACCTGGAGGAACGTGGTCCTTCTGGAAGATACCAGACTAGCTTCATTCACACCCGATACTGCAGCGCTCAACATTTTCTCAACCAAAAAAACATCGACTCGTCGACCGACATCAATTATTAACCTTCAACAACCCCGCGAAAATCACTCTTCTGAAGTACCGTGCACAAAAATTTCCAGAACATTCTCGAAACCCCGAATAGAAACTCCTTCTATCTCTGACTTACCCATCCTTAGGAAATGTGTTCAAAGACGTAGCATAGAACTTCCATCTTCACTACGCCCACTTCATACACCACTCTCCTACCCTCGGTGCTGCAACAGAAGCGTTAATCAACAACGTTCCCACAGACTCTATTGCTACAAGATACCACTGGAGTTCCATTCGATCAGTCTGTCAAGAAAGCACGAACTGCCAATCCTGGCTCGCATTCCGCCTCATCTCATTCCACCACGAGTAGGAAATAGAAAAATATGAACAAAGTTTTAACACTTTAATCAATCACATAAACTCTCAAAACTCAGAAAGTCCAGTAGCCGACACATCACATCACATCACATCACATCACATCACATCACATCACATCACACACACACAGCACATAGCACACAGTACAAAAAAACTCACCATACACACCTGACCGGCGTACAAGTATACACGAAAAATGCAACCTACAAACTAACCGCCCCTTCATCAGACAATCCTATCTCATACTCCCTTCATAATACATCACATCTCATTCATCATATTAAAAGATTCCCCCAGTCTCCAGCCCCCGATCCGTCCTGTCCGTGAACTTCTTCTTGCAGAAATTATATAACCTAAACAGATAATACCATTCAGCACTCCCTCACCCCTCAGAAATATGGAAATTTCTGTTCACTACCTTCCATCTACATGCTTAAAACAACAAAAATTACCTTTTTCTTCCCACCGATACTTCACTCCTTCTAAAATAAAGTTACTACGAACAACTCATCCAAAACCTCACTTAGCCTCAAATGGCTCACAAGCCATCCCAAAACCAATAGACATGGACCTCAACCGATGCAAGAGCCGAGCTACAGGAAAATGTAATCACTCAAAACTCCGCTCCAGTCTCTACAAAAATATCTTCCACACTTCTCCTGCCACCACCACTCCAAACAACAATCCCACCCCAGAAAAATGGAACAGAAACGACACAAACAAAATAACTCCTCAATAACTTCGCCGGTGAGGGAAATCCACCACGTCCCACTCCCGCATTCCTGCCACATATTCCATACACACCACCATCCTCCAATGAACCTAATAGCTTACCTCAAATTCAAACCTCCTTTCCTATCCCGCTCAATTCTCAGTCTCATTTCAATATCCAATATCCAAACTAACCCATCCTGTTAATTCACTACTACTTTGAGCGTCGAAAAATATGCGATTACATGCGATAATAAAGGACGGGGTTTCATGAGTATGTTTCACTAATAGGGTCAGGATGAACAGTGATAATAGGATATCACAGGCATACTGGAGGCAGCAACAGTCACGTATGCACTTAGGGTAACAAGGATATAATAAGATATTCACTTAAGGAATCGTGGTCACTAAATACAGTATAATAGCTACGAGTAATCAATTTAAGGAAATTAGGAGAATTTGGAGGTAGCCCAAGGAAATACACACATGTCACATTCAAGTGACACAGGAAGGAAAAGAGTATAAAAAGGGAAGGATCGGAGCTTGGGGAAGTAGGAGGAAGATTGAATTTACCGAATAAACAAAAACCAACACCATTTCTTAAACCACGAACGATACGAACCGCTACGAACCTTTTCATACAAGAGGGGCAGATCACATAAGAAGATAAAAAGAGAAAGACGTTGTTTTTAGATTAATTTGCAATTTCTCGCTGTAAACTTGTAACAAGGACACAAAAGATTTCTCCCCGTCATGTTTCTTCGTCCTCCAATAAGCGCCCTCCATGATGCTTTCTTTAATGAATCTTTCTGGTTCTATTGCCAAATGTCCTAGGTCGACGTCCATTTGGTGACTAAGGACTAAGGAGTTGATAGACGCTTCAGTGATGATAGAATCTGATGACGTGAAACATATTTTTGACATGATGACTTCTACTGCATCTCGAACATAGAACTCAACTCGAACATAGTAAAATGACCCCGTTAGTCGAGGGCTACTTACATACATAGATCGCTGGTCGCTCAATTTTCTCAATTCGTACCTCGTTACTGTAATCTTCTCTCCGCTGAATAATTCTTTTAACGTACCTCTATAAATTTTAATTGCGTTCATCGCGGTCCGTAGATGTGCTGTAATTGACCTATTCTACCTTGCTACAGTTAAGTAGCTTTACATGCTATATAGGTCGCGGACTGTCAATGTTAAACAACATGTCGTGCTTCAATTCATACTACAAACGCCATAGAGGATACTAGTATATGAAGATGGTGAGGAGATGATAATGAAGAGTAGATGATGACGATGAGTAGATGTTGATGGTGGTGATGATGATGATGATGATGATGATGATGATGATGATGATGATGATGATGATGATGATGATGATGATGATGATG
>JAULBU010080013.1:0-28387 GCA_032358235.1 Odonthalia washingtoniensis | reverse complement strand
GACTTGGCCGAAGCCAACGTCTGACGAGCCAGTCGAACACATCCGGTGAACGCTTGCCATCATCGGGCCACGGCAAGAAAACATTCCATTCCAAAAGACGCTCGACCGTGGCTCCGATGGATGGCTTTGTTCCCCGTTCTTCGTCCTGGAAAGATTTTGGAAATATTTTCGGAAAGTGTGGGCATAGTTCTTGACTAGCCCGATAACTATGGGTATAGTTAAGACATCAGACAGACAGTCACCCACACAAAGGAAACGAAAAATGACGATCAAAATCACAGTTGTAAACCCAGTAAACGGCAACGAAGTATTTAGCACAGTCTTCAACAACTCGATCGACGCAGCAGCGGAAAGAAAGGTTCTTGACGCGGCTGGTTGCGATTACAAAGTGGAATGGAATTGCAAGTAATGCGAGACATAGAAATGAGCACTAGCCAGCAATTCGACGGACGCTGGCTAGTGTATTACGTCAAGAGTGGGCAAGTTGAAATTCAAGGGTTGGATTCGGAGGAACAGGCAATTGAGTATATCAAGACGAAGCCAGCAGGAGAGTTCGCAAGATTCACACACGTTTCGCGTGGCGTGGAAAATGGCGAGCGGTAGAACGTCGTACAGCAATTGGCTGTCAAGAAAAGACGTATGGCTTTTGGTTTATGAGCACAGCAATTTGATTTCCGATGAGTGGCTCGGGATTCAAGAAAAAGGCAAGGGTGTCGAAATTATTCAGATAGGACCGTGGTTCAACACGGACAAGGTGCGTCATTGAAAATCACCATACCTTCGCAGGTTATTGAAGTATCGTTTTCCCAATTCGTTGGACGTCGTATTTGCGACCGGCGAAAAGAGCTTGGAATGACGGCGGAAACGCTTTCGGATAAAGCGGGTTTGAGCAAGTCGTTTCTCTCGGATGTCGAGAACGGCAAGAGGTCGATGAGTTTTGGAAACATGGCCAAAATTGCGAAGCAATTAGGGCGGTCGCTGGATTGGTTCGTAAAGGGTTGGTATGAATAATGACGAACGAACGAAAGCACATAACGCAACCCACCGACTGGTGGGAAGCATTTGAAGCAGTCGCGAATGCCGAAGGCATGACTCTTGCGGCATGGCTCGGAGAAGCAGCCAAAGCGAAGTTGCCGCCGAAGGTGGCGAAGAAGCTGACGGAACGACCGCCAGCAAACCGACCGAAAAAGGAACCCATCGAATGAGTGGAAAAATAGTAACGGTATCAAGCCTTGACACGGTTCGAATCGAAGTAATCGGCGAAGGTCGAGCGCATACGATCCCCGCGAAGATTATCCTCCACGCCTTTGAGCATCAAAAGGAGCCAGGGACAATCGAGTATCTTGCAAGGAGCATATTGCAAGTGGTCGGGATGCTCGAAGACCTGGAGGCATTGCAGGGAGATCCTGAGCGATGCCGTCGTAAGATGCGTATGCATGTCGGAATGTTGGTTGCTGACGCGAGGATTGCGCTGGGTCTGCCAGCATTCGGAACCGACGATGGAATTTAGATACGGGGAACAATTTATTCTAACGGTGCGCGCAGAATAATTTTTATAGAAAGGGTAGATGAAATGACTTTAGGTAGAGCAACAAAGAGGCAATTGAATCCACCTGGACCAACAGAGACAGCATTGCGTCGGATGATCCGACAACAAGGAAAGGAGGACTCAACAGCAGATGCATACTGGAATTGGTGCGAGAGATTCATTCGTTGGATTTCTAATAAAAACGGTAAATGGGTAGACCCAAAAGACGTTGGCAGACCGGAGGTAGAGCAGTTCTTGTCGTGGCTCGCAAATGACCAACGAATTTCGGCCAATACTCAAAATCAAGCGTTTAGTGCGTTGTGTTATTTGTATCGATGGGTAATCAAGATACCTATCGAAAATTGCTCTGCGCTGCGATCAAAGGTTCCTGATCGCGTTCGCGAGGTTGCCGATCAATCGGAGTTGGTTGCACTTTTCCGCGAGTTGCGGGGAGTTCCATTGCTCAGCGCTAGAATGATGTACGCATCACCATTTCGGTTGAACGAACTCGGAAATCTGCGAATGAAAGACATCTCATTTCAACGCAAGCAAATCACGATTCGAGCAGCCAAAGGAAATAAGGATCGAATCGTAGGTTTTCCGGAAGTTCTTCACGAAGCCGTTCAACGACAAATTGATTCAATGAAAGTTCTTTGGCAATCAGACGTTGCGGAAGGATTGAACGGAGTTTCATTGCCGGACGCTTACGGTCGCAAATGTCCATCGGCTCATTTGGATTTTGCATGGTTCTATTTGTTCTGCGCAGACGATTACAGCAAATGCCCTAACTCTGGAAAGCTTTTTCGTCACCACCGTGACATGAATCATGTTGGACGGATGATTTCAAAAGCGGTTAAGAAAACAGGATGCAACAAGCACATTACTTCGCATTGCTTACGCCATTCCTATGCGACACACTCCGTGGAAGATGGGATGCCAATTCACGTTTTGATGGAACTCATGGGACATTCCAACATCGAGACAACCGAAACGTATCTGCACGTTTCGAAACATGGTGCAACGTCTTACAAAAGCCCGCTCGAATCGTTACTCGAGCAACCGAAGATTGCTTCCGAGCAGCGCAACGGACAGGCAAATCAACCGCTGCGGCTGTTCGTTGGATAGCAATCGTTGTTTTATAGACGATTCGATAGCTGGCTAGTACGGATAGACTCGATTCAAGTAGTTTTTTCGATCTTCGCATCCACAGTTTACGCCTAGCTTGTCCATCACCCATTTGAATTGTGTTCCGCCGAACTTTGCGAAGATCCTCTCTACTGTGTCTCCTAGTCCGGAGTCGTTTGGCTTTTTTAACGCTGTGATTCGATTGATGAGAGACTTGGCAAATACGGACATCGCTCGATCGGTGGCTGTGTTTTGATCAGTATCCTCGTTGAATGTTTCTACGGGCAATGGTTCGCATTTGTGGCAGACGAACTTAACGACATTAAGAAACGGAGGCGACTCGACTTGTGTTCCACACAATTCACAACTAAGCATTGAGAGCCACCTGTATCGACGTGGGAGTACAGAACCAAGAGTCGTCGATCGCCCATGTTGTATAATTGCCGCTTGTGTCCGGTGTACTCGACAAGTATCCTCCGCTATAGAACCCCGTCTTATCCCCCATTCCACCACTCCAAGTAAATTTAGAAGAAAAATTATATGGGCAATCTGCATGTTTCGGGTTGCCAGATACATCTGGCAAGTCAAACCAATACGTGGTTGGTTTAATCTGATTAAAGTAAATTGGAAGTCCGAAAGACACGGCTCCTGTGCCTGGAATATATATGTTCGCTAGATTGGAGATGAGTGGTAATGTCACATACCCACCCGTTGGCGTGCATGCGGTGTGAACGTATTTGTATTCTCTTCTAATTGTAAAATACTGAGCTGGAAATGATGGCTTGCATCCTGTAAGTGGACACGCAAAATTTCTTAAGATAAAGTCGCCTGCCTTCACTAATCCGCATGGGTTGTACCCAGGCGAGACCGTCCACCAATTAATGAAACCACCTCCGTCAACACCGTCTGGAATAGTTCCGATCGCTGGAAGTGTGGGCATAGAGCCCACTGCAAATGCCCCATATTCAGCGCTACCAACATTTATGTAAGTGGTTACTGTCGCATACAACTCATGCCCCGATACGCTCGAAGAAACTGAAACGAAAGTAGAGGAGTTAGCGCCAAATACTACCCTCCTCTTATAATTGGTGCGAGTAACGATGTGCGTGGACGGGTTTTCTGAATCGCACCAGGCTGTCTCATTAAACTCTTGAAAGACGGTCATGTTCTTGCCAACAACCTGCAGATGACCGGAACCACAATCATATCTAAAAGGCTCAGTGCCTGCACCATTATCCACGAAGAATGGATTCGTCACGTCCATGTTACATGAACACAGACTAAAATTAGCTTTCAAACCTACTGTGTCGATGAACTCACTGCACCCAAGGCAACCCAGTGGACCGAAGCAATTGCACCCCTGAACATGCTTTCTTTTCACTTGTCTGGCCTCTCTTACGTGCAAAGAACCCAAATTATTACGTATCGTTGTGTCCTACCGACTCGTAGCGCGATCGCTTCGACGTTGGACGCTATGTTGTTGGTACCTCCGGATGCGTAGTTGTAGGCGATTTTTTTCTCTGCGGTGTCGAATTGCACGTCGGTTTTGTCGACCTCGTAAATCCAAATCTCACCCTTTCCGAGCGCACCTCCACCACTTTTAGCGGCGAATGTCGTCGCGGTCTTGCATAGGAAAGCTACTGGCTCGTGCTTGATGGCCTGCTTGCGAGTCAAACGTCTCTCTAACTTTTCGACCGTCGCTTCCAGGTCACTAATTCGTTGATAAATGGAACCTTGTCGGCGAGTCGCCATTACGAAAACTCCTCAATAGATAATTGTGTGATCGAGGTATGGAACGACATGCTCGGAGGCGGTGCCGTTTGATCAAAGACTCTTGGCAGATCGTATCGTATCGACGTTATGACGCTCTTCGGTTGCTCCGCCATGACGGTTCCCGCGTCGACGGTTTTGACGAGTTGGCCAATTGCGATCGCGGCCGTGATTCGTCCGGATTGAACGCTGATTATCGAGCGTGGAACGCAAAACCAAGCGGCGGCCCTCTCGGCAAGCTTGGCCAGCTCTGGCCGCGAGTCCACAACGAAGCCACCATCTGACTTCTTCACCTCCAGTTTTTTGACTTTTAGACCAACGACTGTGTCTGGCATGATCTCGATCAAATCGTATCCAGGAAAATCAAGTACGATGCGACGCGTTTGGTCGCGATCTGTTGGATTTGCTGGAAACGGAGCTGTTGCAAGTCGACCATCGGTAAATGCGAGCGTAAATTTGATGTCAAGGATCTCGATCGCGTCCGGAAAAACTACGTCAATGTCCAAAAAGTCAGTATCTTTCGTGAGGTAATGCTGAAATTGTCCGATCATGTCGACGTCGATCGACGCACCTTCTGGATCATAGATGACACTGACCTCCTTTGCTTGCTCGACAAATTGATACGCTGGGGCTCGACCGGTCGTTGAGGATCCATCTGGAAAGTATTCGAGCTTAATGTAAGCCATGTTTTCCTTGCTATCTTTATACTCCCGACGTAGCTTGGGCACGACGGTTGCAAAATCCGCGTTGGGATCGATCGGCAACTCTTTTTCGATGCCGATGAATTTCCGAAATGGGAAGTAATCCGGTCGCGTTTCTGAAGGGACATCTCCAAGAAATCTCAAATCCTTTTTGATTACTAGTCGGCGATAAACTTCTCGAATCGGTGACTGTTGGCGAACCAAGTCGGTTTGCTCGTTTTTTTCCCAGTCAGTTGGACCATAGTCGGGATCGCCGCTCGCACCGGCTTTGTATTTTGCTTCGTCGGCCGTTTCCCAGCCTTTGGCGGTTTTTGCGTCGGAAATTACGATTCTTCGTTCCCCGCGTGCGAGCACTTGATGAATCAGATTGGTCGCTTGTGCGGTCGATGTTAATTTCGTTGCTGGATCGGACCACAATACTAGATCGATTTGATTGGCATTGGCTGGTATGCCTTGGACTGAGACGTCTGTTGTCGAGTGTAATCGCAACTGGTTTTTGTTTGTTCCGCTGTCGTATCCGACCGTGGCCGACAATGCTACGCGCCGATCGAGGATCTCGTCGATCACGTCCATAACGCGAGTGCCCTGCAGAGGTATCTCGCGGATCTCTGTCGATGGTATGAACGATGCATCTGGGCATTCGAACGGGATTCCGATCGCTCCGCTTGGCTTGCGTGGAGAATGCCAGGCGAGCAAGTATTCGATCATGTCTCGCGATGTCCAATGTTGTGCAGTCGATGGATCATCGCAAAAGACGTAAGAACTGTTTACCGATTGATAAATTCCCGATGTCAATTTCGTCGGCGAACGATTGGGAAGTCCTCCGTCGTTAAACGTAAGCGGAGCCTCCAATTTTGCTACCGATGTGAACGGATCTGTTGGAGTTTCTGGAGTCCAATAGGCATCGAGTATCGGCTCGTGATGTAGAGCTTGCGACATATCGTAGGCAGTAATCCGTTGCATTCCGTAGGCGACGGGTCCCGATGGGTCTGTAACGTCAATACCTCCGCGAATGTCGGTGACCCCGTCTACAAAGCCAACCCAGAGAATGTCACCGTCTGCGGCTGGTATGACGATCTTGATATACCTTCCAAGCCAGTTTTGTTTTGTCTGGACGTCGAGCGTTTGTGACGATTCCGACATTACTCGGCCGTAGTCCCATTCGAGCTCAGCAACTGCAGGATCCGGCAGCATGGTAAGACCGACGGAAGTCGCATGCAGATTTACCGATGTCCAGGAATCCGCCCAGCGCATGCGATACCAAACGCTGGCGGCAGCGGTAAGGGTCATCGAGTTTGCAAACGTGATGGGCATTCGATTATGCTGCTTTAGCTAGGTTTTTCTTGCAATACGAACGTGTATTGAATCATCCAAGCCGGTGAATAAAACTGAGAGTCTGCGATGTTGTAGAAGACCGGGATTTGTTGGACTTTTCCGACTTTGTAATCGACCAACAATTGGTTCGAGTAGGATGAACCAGCCCAAGAGACTGTACCGACCGTTCCGATCGACGCTCGAAAATTCCCGTCGAACGTGCCCGTATTCGCAAAGCTGGAAAAATACGAGGTCGCGTTGATCGTCACTTGGTCCGAATGCTGGCCGGTAACGATCGCCCCGACCGTCTGGATACCGGGTTTCGTGTAAACCGCTAGATGTTTACGGGTTCGCGGTGGAGGTGGCCCCTCCCATTCGTGAACTTCCAAGCCTAATACCGAGTCGCTCATGGTCTACCAGCCTCCTTTGCAGCGGAAGTTGCAGCGCCGCGACGTTTGTTGCCATTCGCGTCTAGAGTTTTGTCGGCAGCACTTGAGAGATTTTGCGCGGCAGATTGCAAGGCTTCAGAGGATTTCTTGGACTGTTCCGCCGCTTCCTGTTGGAGCGTTTTTATCGATGCGATTGCATCATCAAGAACGCGAACGCGATCAAGGTTTTCTTGGGTTTGTGGACGGCGTTGAATTGCACTACGACGTTCCTGAAGACCGACTACTGCATCGTGCGCATATCCTTCCGTCGATAGATTGTTCCTCGCCGAATATAAAAGAAGTCCGTAGACTTGATTGGCAATGCCGTCGACGACGCCAGAGGAGGTATTTTTGAATGCATTTGTGGAAATGTCGGAAATAGCGGCAGTTGTCGCGGCCGTGTTGTCTCCAAATTGTTGAACGGCTACCGCTGTTTCTGCTTTGGCCGTTGCATTGGCGATCTTTTGTTGAGGGGTTATGTCGAGCGTCTTTAAGGCGTCGTCAAAAAACTTGACGTCTGTACTGACGGTTTTCAGGGCGGCTTCAAGCTCCTTGAATTTTTTCGAAGTCGGATCTGTCAAATCTTCGAACAACGGCTTGAAGATTGCTTCACCCATCAAATGGTCGAGGAACGCACCTTTTAATTTTTCGTCTGATTGAATCGCGTTTAATCTTCCAATCGTTGTCCCAGGATCTATCCGGCTTTCCAACTCTGTTTTTACCGCCCTCAAATTGTTGAGAGAATCGGTTTGTGATTTACTTAGTTTACTTTTATTTTCTAATTTCTGAATTTTTCCATTAACGTCGTCAAGGGCGTCTCTAGGTACTAGAACCGCTCTTAGTTGCGACATCAACTGAACTGTGGCCGTTGCGGCGGAGTTGCCGTTTTTATCGACGGCGGTGAGTGTTGCAAAAAGAGCTGCGGATTCTTTTGCGGCTTCTACTCGGTCTTGTTTTGGACTAAAAAGAGCTCCTGCGTTCGCCGCTTGAGCGGCACCAACGGAAAGCTTTGGCAATTCCTCCGGTCTCGCCACGGAACCAGATGATAATAATAGCGCGGCAGCTTCATCGGCTGTCTGAACGCCAGTAGCTTTGACAAGATCCGCTAGCGACGTCGCTGTCGTTTGAAGATTTTCTGGGGTAAGACGTTCAAGCTTTGCGGCTGCGGATACGACTGATGGTGCTTTTGCGTCTCCGACGATCGACGCGGACGAACCAAGGGCCGTTGTAAGCTTTGGTATATCCTTGAAGCTCGCCTCTAGCGCAATCTTTGGGATTTCTTTTTGCAGTGTTTCGCTGATCTGAGCGGCGCTTACTCCAGCGAGATTTTTTGCGGCTTCTTGCTGGGCTTTTGCAATGTCGAGATGCGCCTGCAGGATCTCGTGCGAGCGTTCGAGTTCGTTATCGAGCGCCTTTGTGAAAGTGCCAGCGGCGGCGGTTACCGTAAGAAAACCCGTCGCCCATGATGTGATGCTGTTTCCGATGGAACCGGCCAGACTTTCTTGGTTCTTGGTGGCGTCGTTTAGCTTTTTTTGCGATTCAACCTGCTCATGCAACTGTCGAATATGGGTTGCTTGTTCTGCCGTCAAACCTTGCTGAGTCGCTCGCATTTCGACTGCGGCCGCTTTTCCCTTCGTCAATTCCACCAACTGCAACTTGAGGCTTTCGGTTTGCTCGTCGTATTGTCGATCGAGCGCTTTGGAGTCGGCAATCGCTTGGTCGGAGATGCGTTTTTTATCAGCAGCGATTTTCTTGGCGTCGTCTGCTTCATCCTTGGCGGCGTCTGCTTGCGCTCTGGCTGCGGCTAGGCTCTTGGCCTGTTCGGCGCTCAAGCCCTCGTAGATAGCTTTTTGTTCGGTTGCCGCGGCGTTACCGCTTTTGATTGCGGTAATCTGCTGTTCGATCGACGCAAGTTGATCCGCGTAAGCTTTATTGACGCGTTTTGCATTCGCTTCGGCTTGGTCGGCATCCTTCTTAGCTTCGTTGGAGGCTTTTTTCGCAGCTCGTTCGACGTCGGTGTATCCCGTCTCCATCTCGAGCTGCTGCTGGATAATCTTCTGCTGAGCGCGGAAGAGCTTTGCTTCGTCTCCTGAGAGCGTTACGACTAGATCGGCCACGGTAGATTACCCCGTTGTTAGATGGTAATGGAGCCAATCGGCGTAGGTCGGTCGATGGTCGCTTGGTTGGCCAGCGTCGACGCACTTAGACCATCGGACGTATCGCCAGTATCGGGGGCAGGCTGTTTTTTTTTGAGGATGTTCCGATACGTCGCGAGATCCAAAATCGCGTCGATGACTGCGTTGCGAGTCGTCTGGTTCAATAACATCATCAACGAAACTTCGGACGGCCCCACGTAGTAATTCGTCTGCAAAGCCAGTACGCACCAATCATTGATCTTCGGAAACTGGAATCGTCCGTCAATTGCCGACGATTGTGCGTCCAGGTACTCGGAAACGAGATCCCATAGCCGTCGATGTTCTGGGACTACGTTGCCAAGCGTCCAGGAGCCGTCAGACTGGACAGCGAGCGAACGAGGAAGCGGGCAATTTGCGACGAGCGATTCGTCCCATTCGTAGGCCGCTGGAATGGCCCAGGCGTTTCCGTCTCCAAGAACGGCTGACGAGCCGGGGATTATCTCAGGACGCTGGAGCGTGCGAGGCTGGGGCATCCCCTTTGACGTTTCGTATCCGATCCAAACGTCATTGGGAAGAGGCATTCGTTGCCAAGTCTGGTTGACAGCATCAAAGCTGTTGATTGCTCCAGGTACGTCGCGATAAAGTAGCCAGCCCAATTGACCATCGGGACCGGCTGTCACGTTTCTCGCGGCGACTTTATCGAGGTGTCCGATTCCTAGTATCTGCATGTCTGCCGTGGTAAGTCCGATCGGAGTCGGCTTTTTGATCTTCGATTCGACGACTGATTGCGGGATATAGTAGGCAAACATGGATTATTGATCAAACTGCTATTCGAAGGTGGCTTTTTTCGTGTTCTCGAGTTCTTCCCGGGCAAGCTGTTCCGCCTGGTGTTCTGGATGGCCGCGACGGACATAGTGCTCGACGAGTAATTCCAGTTCGCTTTTTTCGGTGACGGCTGGTTCTGTTGTCGATTCCTGATCGCTGACCGTTGCCGAATCCTCGATCTCTTCTTTGTTGGTTTTCTTAGCCATGGCTATGCGATCGCAACTCCAGTCGTGACGACGATCGGGGCGTTAGTACCGTCGTCGATGGTGGTGAGTGTTAGGGATGTGTTGCCTGGATCGGGAACACTGGATTGATGATTGCCACACCGAGCAACTCCTGCGGCGGTGAGCTTGATGTGGACGGTCGTCGCGTCGAGTTCGTAGCCGATGTCGACCTGACTATCGAAACGTTTTCGGAGAAAAATAGACGTGTTTGCGTGCGCGCAAACTTTCCCCTTGAATGGGATTTTTGCAGCACTAAGAGCTTGTGGGTCTTGCACGTTGATCGCAATGGTCGGCTTGACTGGCGACGATCGCAGACTCTTGGAATAGATGTCCGAACCGCATCGCCGAAACTCAATCGTGCGATTCGCATTGATATTGATCGACTGAATGCATGTAAGAGAGATTCCTCCAATCGTCGCGCTTTTCATGCTGAATCTGGTATCGTCAGCAGGCACGGTTGTCGGCAACGATACTCCTGTCGCGACGGTAATCGGTAACGTTGTTCCAACGTCTGGATCGAGTGCAAAAATCTCGCATTCGATTTCCGTGTCCTGGTTCGTTTGGGTGTTGATGGTATTCCATGACAGAAAACCCGCTGTCATTGTTACGGAAACATGACTGCCACCAGACATCAAGACACCGTACTTGTCGTAACAAGCAAAGAAGAGCTCGATGGAAGTGTAGGTTTTTCCAGTTCCAAAGGCCATTCCTATCAAGCCAGTCAACGCAATGATTTGATCAATTGCGTATGACGTGAACTTGATCTTCGAATCCTGAGTCAGCAGAGAAATAAATCGCGTGTAAAACGATCCTGCCGTTACATAGGCTTGTTCTCCGACGTCAAGGCTTAGATCGTGTCCCTTGGCGCATTTGATCAAAACTGGGGTTGCGGCTACCAATCGAATGGAATGCAAAGTGAACATCTGAAAGCCTTAGTTTTTGCGGTTATCGATGACGTGTTCTACGTACTTTTGGCATTCTATCTTTTCAGGAGTTCGTTGCGTTTTTCAGTTCGCGATCGAGGTTATCGTCGAGAGTCTTCGCAATCTCAGTCTGCTCCGATGGAATGATCGATCGGAATTCAGCAGCGTATTTCGGATGGAAGTTAATTCGACCGGTCCCAGGGAGACGAACAGAAGTACCTTTGCTGGTCGACGAAACGCTTGCAATGCGTGCGTTGCGGCGAGTCTGGCCGGAAAAGACAAATGGGTCGGCATGCCCGAATTTGCGGAGCTTCCGACCGAAGTACGAGCTCCAAAAACCTTTGGAGCCTCGAGCAAGTGTTTGACCAGATCGGGGAGAATAGTTTGCGATCCGTGCGAATTCAGGAGTAAAACGTTTTGGAACGTTGTTTGTGGCGTAAGATTTTCCAGTTTCGTGCCACGCGGCTTTTTGTGCGTTATTCATCACGCGACGCATGTTACGACCAACCGCCCCGCGTGATTTTATTTCGATTCGACCGATCATGATGGTTTGTCGATTGGTGGATCGTCTTCTGGAGAAGGAGTCTCAACAAATTCTTTGAGCGGCAAGACGGCTTTCATGATCGCGCCGAAGGCTTTAGCAAGAGCTGGGACTTCCTGGACGGCGGAAAACAAAGAATCGCATTCGATTCGGTTTATTTGTGGATATAGCTCCCCATCGATTGCCATCGGTTGCCATTCAATTGCGATCCTTCCCTCTTGACCGGGGATGGGGGTGAGGACGACAAGAGATGTCAACCACATTGCGTCGAATGTTTTGGTCGTGATTGCTTCACGTTGGATTGGATCGATTGTGATTCGTGTCATTATCCGATTACCCAGTTAGTGCCATTGGAAAATAAAGGCGTTAGATTCGAGCCACCACCGGTCGCAGTTGTTCCGATGTTTGCGGAAGTGTAAGGTAATGTGCAATCACTAATCCAAGTCCTCGCGCGTGCGTTCGACGCTGCTGGAAATGCTGTCGTGAGCGCACTGAGCGTATAAACCCCCAGTTTTAGAGTCGCATTTGTTTCAATTGCTCCACCACGAAACACTTGAAAATCTCGCGTCGCACCTCCGGGGGCTACAACGGAAAGTGCAGGTGTCGTTTGCGATGTCGTTGGCCAACAACGCACCTCCGCTCCAACAGCTGTTGAGGAGTCCGATAATCTTCGACCCAGGTCGATTGCGTTGCTTCCTCCTGCCTCGGCGCTCGCAATCGATACTCCTGCTGAATGCTGTGCAACGCGTCCAGTCATCCCGACGAGTTCGACAGAAGTGGAGTTGATTGTAAATGATCCGGTGGTCGAGTGGTCCGTCCGACCAAATTGAAACGTACCCGAGGCATCGTTGTATCGTAGGAATGCCCCGCGAGCGGCCGCTACATTCCGCAAAAGGATTGTTTGAGAACTGTTTGATGATATTAGTTCAATTGTGCCGCTGATTATCTGCCCACCGCTGCTGTCGATTACTTGTCGATCAGCACCATTGATACGCATCATTTGCCGCTGCAATGTGGTGTCGATGTACGAATCGCCGTTCGTACGAGTCAAGAAAGCATATTGAGCTGTCGTAAGCGAGTTAAGGCACAATCCAACGTGATTTGTTCCACTGAAAGACTGTTTGTCCGTGAACGTGTTAGACCCCAATATTGCAATATCGGCATCGCTCAAAGCTGTATTGAAATTTGCTCGTGTCGGAGTTGCTAGGAAATTAGCAACCCCCGTTCCGAGTCCAGATACACCCGTTGAAATTGCTACCGATGAAGCTGTCGCAAGTGCTCCAAGTGACCCGGCTCTCACAAAAGCGCCGGATGATCCGACGCCAACTAGCGTTGCCAAAGTCGCACTATTCGGAGTAGTAACAAAACTCCAGAAATTGGTCGTGAAATTCACGTTTACCAAAACATTATTGCCACCGACAGTCAGCGAATCGGCCCCAAAATTTACAACGGCATCATCAACGGATATGACACTCCAATTGTTTCTGGTGAGATCAGCTAACCCTAGCGATCCGACATTATTCCGGGCTGTTGTGTCTGGTCCATGATGATTTACTGAGCCAGGGTTGGTCCCGTTTGGTCCTTGGGCTCCAGAACTGATCGAACCTTCACCACCGGCACCACCAGGGCCAGGAGCCCCATAATTGACTGTGTAATTAAATCCTCGACAGCCAGACGATTCCACATCTACATCGCCACCATCTCCACCCTGGCCGCCATCGTAGCCAACTTCTTCGGACGCATCTAATCCGCCAACGCCACCTGTGCCACCCGTGCCGCCAACGATAGTTGCTGTCGCGCCGCTATAACCAACGAGGCCATGCAAGACGACATCGATCCGCTTTCCTTTGCCTCCAGTCCCGCCAGTTTCATCCGTTCCACCGGTAACGCCTGTAGATCCAATTTGCCCATTGATTGTCAGTCCGTTCCATCCTACATTTCCGTCTGAAAGCACGGAAAATTTTGCATCGCTTCCAGTTGCAGCAACTAATTCCATCGAAACAAATGCATCAATTTCCCCTCGAAATCGGTACACACTGTCAGAAGTGGGTGAAACAGAAATAGAATAGATTCCCGATTCAAGATCAAACCACGTAGCATTTGCTGCGATGGCATCCGCGATCGTCGAAAATGGTCGTGCAGGATTTCCTAAGATTCCTGATTGTGTCGCGTATGATCTTACAAATGCCCAATTCGTGTTTATTTGCCCAGTTACTCCGGGCGGTCCTTGCTCGCCGGGTTCACCAGTGCCAGCAGGACCGGACGGCCCTTGTCCAGCTTTCAAAACTGTTTTGAAAATTTTTGGCGGTTGAATGCTTGTGGTCATGGATTGGCTCTCGTTACTCGACGAGACAGAACGAAGTCACCGTAATAGAGTCGGAATTGCTCTCCGGACGCGTCTCTCAACCAAAGATCCCAGACGTATCGGGACGCTCGATCGGTGAGTAGATTACCCGCGGTGATCAGTTTCGTGGTTGCACTTGGGAGTCCGAAATTGTATCGTCCCTTGTAGGTCGATTGAGATAGTATCAACGTCGAGATCGTGGCAATGGATGCGGTGTCGTTGAATTTCCTTCGGATGTCTCCGAAAATGGAACAGCCTGTCAAATCCACTTGAAGACCGTCGCCGTCTGGAGGGCCTGGGTTGAACATCTCCGCTTCGAACGTTCCCCATTTTTCGCCTTGGGCTAGAACGTGATTCCATCGCTCGCCGCCTAGTTCGGTAATCAGATTGCTGGTTCCTGAGCATGTCATTTTATCGATTCGCTCCCCAGGTTAATTCGAATTCGGCAACGAATGCATCGCCGTATTGCGTCGCTGATTTTTTATCAGCGCGAGCCCAACCGGCCAACGCGATCGAATGTGTGTTGATACGCTGAGAATCTTGCATCAATCCCGTGTTATCGTCGTTCGATAGGATGTTCGACATGTGTTCCAAGAAGGTTCGTGACGCAGTTTGTTCGTCGGTGTCGTCTGGAAAACTCCATTCGAAACGCAGGATGATCAATCCAGATGGTCGGTAGCAATTCTGGGCAGCATCGCGTACCGCTTTCCATCCTTGCGATTCCGATACCCAGAGCTGAACGAACGGTCGCAGCTCGAACATCTCGTCGGGTGTGTATTCGTCAGTCGATGGAGGTGGAAGGACGTCTCGATAAATCCTAGACGTATCGCCTAGCGTGCCTCCGACGAACGCTTGAAAGCCATGGTTTGCGGCAAGCGATTCTACGATTTGGTCAAGTGGTGCAAGGAGCATCATGAGTTGTTGCGTCCTCGATATGCAGGGCGGCTTATTTCCGTGACTGTGTCACGTTCTGCGGTGATCAGCCAGCGATTGCTTCGCGATTTCGCAAATCCTGTGATGCAGTATCGATTTCCCTCGTATTCGATTTGCCCATCTTTGTAGGGAGTTTTCAGAGTGCAACAATCGACGACGAATTGACGTTCCAGAACTTTGGTCCACACCGTTTGAACGCGTTTCCAATTGGGCGTTTCGGCGTAAGGAATCGCGGGGATTTCCTCGAAGTCTTCAGAAGGTTTTCCACGATACTGAATGCAGTCGGAAAAGTGCTCTTGATGCACTTCCTTTGCTTCGCCAAGCATTTCTTGGAACGTCATGTTTTTGCGCTCCCTGCTGGGCGCTTTGGTGGATTACTTTAGATGAGCGGAGAGCCAGTCGACAATCTTCGTTTTGGCAACCTTACCGATTCCGTCTAGGTCGATTAGATCTAGTCCCCCGTCGATCTGTTTTTTCAGTTCCTCGGGGGTCCCGATTCCTTGCGTCAGGAGAGCGACCGACAATCGAGTATCGAGTCCCGGAAACGCGGCATTGGCCTGCGTCTCTACTGTCTCTGTTTCGGTTGTTTCAGGCTCAAGTTGCGTCTCAGCGATAGTCTCAGGAGTTGCATTCGTTTCGACTGGCTGTTTTGTTGGATTCGGTTGAGGAGTCGCCGTAACGTTAATGGCCAGCGACAGCATGCGAGCGTCGAACAACGATTCCAATCGATCGTCCGAAATTCCGCTGGTAATCGTCCCAAGGCTCGACCCTGCGGAAATAAGTTCGCCCTCGATTTCGAGCTTGGTCGATGTAATGATTTGATAGGTTTTCATAGTTTCGATGTCCCGCGTTTTGTGCGACAGTCCCGATAGAGACTGTCGCACTATCGAAGCAAATTAAACGTTAGGTTGTTGGAACCTTGACTTTGTTGAATCGCACTTTGACTCGGGTTTGTCCGCTGACTTTTGCATCGATCGCGGTTCCAAGAGAAAAGTCACCGGAGCCAGTTCCTGCAGCAAGCTTTGTGCTGTTGTTCCATCGGACCAAGGCACCGACGGCGAACGTTGTTCCACTGGCCGCAGGAACCCAAGCGATGACGTCGGTTTCAGCGTTCACCGTGTCGCCGATCGCGTACGGCATGCTGGTTGAAGTCGACATACCGCAGATGGCCGGAAAACTGTCTCCGGTCAGGATGATGTCGCCGGGCGAAGCGGCCGCGGTTAAGACGACGGCTTCCGCTTTTCCAACGTGTGAAATGATTTCTGTTTGCATGTTTTGACCTAAAAGATTGAGTTTGTGGGGCTAGGTTGTGATTCAGCCTCCGAAGAGGCTGAATATGTCGTCGGTTCGAATGGTGCAGTCTCCAAATAGACTGCGGCCGGTTACGGTTCGGTGTTTTGCACCACGCCGCGGAAGTCGGCGAATCCGATTCCGACATAGGTCTTGATGTCCCATGCGTAACCCCAGCGACCTGGAATTTGCAAAGGCATCGATCGAATCTGAGGCACGCCGCCAGTTCCTGCGAGCTGACCGATAACCAATCCCTGTTGGCCACCTTCGGCAAACAAGAATTGTTTCTTGGCCGAGCCAGGAACGAAGGCTTTGGTTAGCGGGTTCGTCACGCCGTTGGCGATTCGTGCGTCGGAGCGAACTTCGTATTCGCCAGCATACGGATTGAGGTTTCCGTTTGCGCTGGTGACGGTTGCCGATCCCGTGATTTGCTTGGCGTAGTATCGCTTGTTGCGACCAACAAGAAGGTACTTTGCCATGAGGTTAAGCGAACGTCTGGAGCCGGTTGAGTCGGCGATGGTTTGCTGGGCCATCAAGGCCTCCATTGCGGCGAGTTGGTCAGGGCTGAATGCCGTTCCCGTCAATGCGTTGAAACGTGTTCCACCGGTGTTGAAGAACGCGGCTCCGTCCTTCATGTTCGGATTTGCAAGCAAGGTCGCAAAAAACAAATCAGGAGCGAGCAGTTTCGCGAGCTTACCGAATTGCTCAGGAACCTTCGAAATTACGTCCATCTGATCCTGAAGATCGATGTCTTCGTCGATGACGAATCGTTTTCCAAATGGGTAGATTCGCATGCTCTCGCCGCTTTCGACAAGCTCAAGATCCCCAGCTTCGACGCCATGAACCAACAGATCGAGCGTATTACCGCTTTCGATCTGAATCATTTCCGTTGGTCGAAAATCCTTGACGTCCTTGCGTTGAACGAGGCCTTCTGTCGGATCTGCAACAAGCTCATAGCTAGCGAGCATGGTCGCGTTAATCACGGGGCCGAAGACACGAGGGAGAACGCCCGACGACATCGCAGCTCGAAGGACTTCGCGATTTGACGATGGAACTTTCTTTCCTGCCGCTCGTAAGGCGAATCGGAGAATGTCGATTTCGGATCGCTGGCTGTACTTGTGGGAATCTTCCATTGCAGCGGCGGAACGATCGTCGATTTGCTGGTCGTTATCGAGCGCGTTCGCAGCTCGGCACAACCAGCGAGCGTCCTCCTTGAGGGCGTTTTGTGCTGATTCCTTGGCAAACAAGGAATCGTCAAGTTTGTGCTTGCCCTTCAAAATCATTGCACCTTGCAACGCTTCCATGGTGGCGCCACGCTTGACGTGAATTCCGGTTCGACCTGCGTTGTGGCTAGGAACGTGTTGCTTGGATCGTTCACGAAGTGCGTTGTAAAACATGAGTCCTGCCTGTTCTGCCGTGAGGCCTTCGTCGCAAGCTTTTTGGATCAATGCGTCAGGAGTGTCCTTGGTCGCAAGTTCGCGGATCGATTTGATTCGATTGCGTTCCTCGGTGCGAATTTCCGATTCGCTTCGAGTCGTCGTCTTTTCGGTTCGCTTGTCGCCGGTTTCGTTACCTTTGTCCGAAGATCGGTCGGCAGAGCGGGTCGAAGATGAGGGGCCAGTCGTGTTGTGGTCGTCACTGGCTTCCTCATCTTGACCATCTCGCAAGTTCGCGGAAAACTGGCGAGTAGCTTCGGTGGATTGTTCGTTAATGAACAGCGATGCGTTTGCGTCGCGTTGCAAGAGTCGCTGGCGATCTTCGGTCGATAGTCCGTTGATGAATGCCTTCATGGCGACAGCGTTGGCTTTATTGGACATTCCGCGTCGAACCAATAGACGCATGGCTTGCGAGTTCAATCGCATGGTGTTCTCGTCTCCGAAAGTGTTATGAATTTGGTTCCGCGAAAGTTGGCTTGAATTATTGCCATTGTTTTTTAGTGTTGCGTTTTTCAATTCATTTTTTTCGCGTATGGTAGCTTTTTCGTCGGCACCAAACGGAACAACAGAGACTTCTTCGGAGTCCCATTTGCGAACGATTCTCTTGGTCACGTCTTCGGCGGTGTACGTTACTCCGCCAATCGATCGCGATTTACCGGGAGCAATTTCGGTGAAATCTTTTTCGAGATATGACGCTCGGATGGATACTTCGTTTACGTGACCTTCAGCGACTCGAATGAAAATGGGCTCGACGTCGGGAGCGGATGAGAACGTGAGATTGGCAGTAACTTCGGTTTCACTGGTCCTGATTTGGTCGGCGGTGCCGAGAACCGCAAGGACGTCTCGATTGTTGTGCGCGTTGAGTAGTCGAAGAGTCGGCTTTTTGCTGCGGCATCCTTTAGGTACCAAGACTTCGTCGACGGTCTGTCCAGTCATCCAGTCGTAGATTCGAACTGGGGTCGGCGTGCTGATCACAGCCGTAACGGTTCGGTTTTCAATGTCGATTGATTTGGGTGAAAAAATCGACGTTCTCAACGAAACATGCGGTTTTTCTCGTCGCGACGTTCGCTTTGTCGTTGGCGTTGGAGTTTCACTACGATGACGTTGAAGAGTCCGATTAAGATTCTGTAGTCGCGTTCGATTAGATTTGTTCTTGATCGGCATTGTCATCTTCCTGGTCATAGTTGTTCACAATCGATTGATCGACCTGATCTTGGTTTTCGTGAAGAAGCGTCAGGTAGTCGGTGACGTCGGTCGGTACGCTTCCGATGATCTGTGGAAGGCCGAGATCCTTCAAAAGCTCGTTGTCTTTCGCGCGGCGATCGAGGACCTGGTCTGGTCGGCCTCCGGTAGCTCCGATCTCCTCCGTAAGTGACGACGTCCCGTTTTCGAGTCGGATGCGTTGCGCCATTGCTTCCTTGAACGGATCGTTCGAAGGAGGCTTAGGCCAAGCCCAAGTTGCAAGAACTCGACCGGGTGCGTCGATTCGCAATGTCCCGTCTAGGCGTGCGAGCGTTACAAGTCGCATCAAAGCTTGGTTGAGAATTCGACGATTGATCCACGATTGGATTCGTGAGACGGATCGACCGTATCGAACTCCGTCGTAACGTGCAGACGACAAATTGTGCTTGCTGCTATCGTGCCGTAGGACCATGAGAGGCATTTCGCCAGGTAGTCCAATGTCCCGTTCCTTGTCCTCTTTGAAATTGCGATGTGTCGCAGCCGGTTGAGTCGCAGCGACACCCATTGGTTTCCAGCCAGGCGCGGCAGCTCTCGCCGTGCGACGATGAACAGACCATGAGTCGGTCGGCTTTAGTGGGACATACTGAGCGTCAACGTGATCCGTCACCATCCATATAGCAGCGTCTGCCGCGGCTCTTGCCGCGTCCATTACTTGCGTTTCGTAGTCTCGAAGATCGGCTGAAGGCTGCAATCCACCGGCTAGGATTGGGATTCCTCGAAGCTGTCCAGCGAAACGTCGGCGAAATCCGTGATGCATTAGATCGGCTGGAATTCGTCGCGATTTGGCTTTCAGAGTCAAGTCGGTGACCCAGTAGGCAACGGGTTGCCCTGAGTCGTTTACTTCGATTCCCATCACCGTGTTTTTGTTGCGTCGACCACTGAAATCGAGTCGATCGGCACCGATGTCAATCAGCTTGTAATCGAGAGCTCGATCGCCATAAACATCTTGGCAAAGGAACTCGCCGTTGTACCAGAGCTGAGCCACCCAGCCGTGAATCAGATCGACAAGTGCTAAATTATGCTGGTATTCGCACGATTGGACCCACTCGGACCAGAGCGATTCGACGGCTTCGTTAAATACCTTGTTGCTTGTTCGAACCTCTAGCGATGGCCCGTCATTTCCACCGATGTCGGTAGCGTGAGTCTCGATCGCTCCTTCGATCAGCGGGTTGTTTTGGACTTCATACGCACAACGCCGTTGCAGGGTTTGCAGGTCGTCGGTTAGATCCTCGTTGATGTCATGGGCTTCCATGACAGACTGCCAATGAGCGGCATTCAGTCGATTCGTCTCGGCAGATTCCCAGCGGCGTTCGGTGGAGATAGCTTGGACGGCGGGCGGCGATTGGATTGAGCCACCTGCGAAGCTTCCGACGTAGTAGGATTGATTGAAATCATCGAGCATTCGCTACATTCCGGCTGTATTTAGTGACGTGTGTATCGTATTTGTTGCTCGATGATCATGCCGTTTCTGAGCGATTTCTGTTCGCTTGCCGCTTTGGTCAAATCACGGATCATCAAATCGAGATCTTCCCTCGAGTGTTCGATCTTTTCGTTACTCAGTTCGCTGATTGGAATAGCCGTCAAAGCGATGCGTGCCGCGCGTGCCTTGACGAGTGCGGTGTCGTAGTCGGCATTTAGCGCAGCGTCGGTTGCGGCTTCGATTGCTTCGCGAAATTTTGTTACGAGTGACATACCGTGAGAAGATAAACTCAACTGAATGCCGTTGCGTTTTTCATTGCAATACATTGGAAGAATCACGCATTTGGACTACAATTCTTGACAATGGATGTTTTCAACGTTCGGAGGGACGACATGAACGCGGCTCTAGATACTGTTCGTCACTTGGCACTGGAAGGCCTATCATGCAAGTCGATCGCTTCCCGCGTTGGTCTGCATTATCTTCGGGTCTATCGGCAGCTTCGAAACGAGGGATTGATGCGAGCCAAACCGCAACTACCTCAGAGTATTCGTGAGAAAATAATTGAGGATCTCAATGTCGGGCAGCTTTCTTTTAGTGACATTGCCCGCAAATACTTGGTAAATCGATCGACCGTCCTGAGGATCTCTCGCAAGTGTGAACTTGACATCGATGCGGATGATGACTGGTCTGGGGACGTGATTATGGATGAAATCGACATTCGGAATACTAGATCAAAACATCGTTGCGCTAAATGCGGAGCAATGATCCGCACGGTCCCTTGTTTGATGTGTGAAGCGCGTCAAGTGAAAAACGCAACAAACGGACCCTGACCTATAATTTTTTGCATTCGTTAGCGACTTGTAGATTATCTTCGCGGTCAAAACAATGCAAAATACAACGCACACGGTTATCGTAAAGCAACAGAATCGCGGGTTTGCTTTTCTTGTTGGAATTGTCACGATTTTTCTGTTGTTTCGCTGGTGGTTAACCGGATCACTATTCAGTGCAATCGATTTTGGGTTCCGATCGGCACAAGGTGAATCAGAGGGGCTTGGGAGCGTGACGGGTGTCGTTCTTCCGATCGCTGTTGACATCGCAATTGCGATCGGAGGCCTGATGGTGGCTGTGTTCTCGGGGCTGTGGTACACCGTTTTCGATCTTGCGTCTGGCCTTTTTGAATACTTCCAGACCATGCGGGCTACTTCGTCGGCCACGAAAACGGCTATCAATCAAGCAACGGGAGCTGCTGGATCGGCTGCTGGTGTAACTTCGGTGGTCGCGGCCGTTGAAAGTGCAATGGAATCGTCACCCATCGAAAAGCTTTCGCAGGATGATCGGCTCAAAGCTGCCGTCAAAACGATTGCAAGACGACTTCAGGACGCTGAGGCAACGATTGCGAAACTCAATAACGAAGTGTTTCCACCACCTCCGGCGCCTCCCAAAGAGCCGACAGTCGCGGAGTTGATGGAAGAGATTCAAGCGTTGAAAACCGCCGCGGCTGCCGCGCCTGCCTCTTCAAAAACCACTCGGTCGGCTAAATCAACAAACGGAGGTGAACAATAATGGGTGCATCCGTTCCTCCAATTGACGATCTCGATAGTCTTCTTGAGGGTTTTGATGAACCATCAAAGCCGATCAACAGCGCTTCGAGTCATTCGGTATCGGTTCCAAGGATGGGTCAACCATGGCTTGGAATTGCGGCTTTTGCGGTCGCGTTGGTTGTTTTAGCCATCTCGTTTCTCCCCAAATCCACCCCAAACGACGATTCAACTGTCAAAGTCGACAAGCCGCACGTAGTCATTGTGGAAGAGTCAGGGGATCACGACCAGCTTACCGCAAATCAGATCGCCATTTTCACCAGCGTACCACTTCGCGAATTCTACGACAGAAACGAAGTCGTCTATCGAAAATATGATGTTGAGGATGACGTGAGCAAGGAATCGAAAACGTTGCAAGAACTCCGCGAAATGGTCACCGAAGAGCCTCCATGTGTGATTGTCGCCAAAGGATCAAAGGCTTCGCAATTCAAGCTTCCGAAGGATCCTGAAGCCATGCAAAAACGCGTCTCACAACTCATCAAAGGGATGTAAATATGGCTTTTCATTCAGAACTATTCGGCGCGGACGTTATCGATAATTCGGTTGCCAGCCAGCTCGCCGCTTATGTCCAGGCCAACGAGGGCGTTGGGGGCTATGTTCCTCGAGATTTTTCAGCGGTTCCATTCGCGTCGGTTTGCAACGCGTCTACTCGAAAGCGAATTCCTCGAGAAGAATGGAAGGAACGCATTGAAGAGAAGGAACGCAAACAAGCAACATTGCGGCACCTTCAGCGTTATTTGAAGATCCCAGTTCTGAACCAGAAAACGGCGTCTTATTGCTGGTGTTACGGGACAACCAAGGGGATCATGTACACCTATGGTAAGGCAGGTTACGAGGTACCCCATTTGTCGGCCACGTCTTTGGCTGCCAAGATCACCAACTACCAAAATCGAGGCTGGTGGGCTGCTGCAGCGATTGAAGGATCTAAGAAGGTCGGCATTTCGACGTTGCAATACTGGCCAGATGCCGCAATCGATCGACGATACGACACTGCTGAACAGCGTGAAAATGCGTCGCTCCACAAAGCTGTAGAATATGAAGAGCTCGAGAGTAATAGCTTTGACGATCTCGCTACCTCACTCCTTTGCGACGATCCGACCACTATGGGACTCCTTTGGTGGGGGCATCTAATTCTAGCCGTTCGCTTAGTCGTCCTCAAAAACGGTGGATTCGGTGTCGACTTTGATAATTCATGGTCTGAGGACTGGGGAACGGAAGGAACTGGAATCTTGACTGAAGAGAAAGCGACCGCTTACGAGCAATTTGCCATCCGATCAGTAAAACTCGGAGGCGACGGAAAATGAGACGCGATTCTGGTGCAATGTATTTTATGCTGGTCGTTTGCATCTATGCGATTGTGGTTTTGATCGCGATTGCTGGAGAAAGACCATGAAAGCCATTGAAATTATTTTCAAATCAATAGCAGACGTACTCAAGATTTTCAAAACCATTGGCATAGCAATCGTAATCTTGTTCGTTGTGGCACTTTGTTTCGCAATGGTTGCGTGTCTTGAAGTTCCAAAGAAAAACCAAACATCAATCGACAATATTGCGGAAATCATGGTTTCCGATGATCCCCCACCAAACGGCTTAGGGAGCGTGCCAATGCAAGATCGAAAATCAAACTATCGATTCAATAAGTCAAAGGGTAACGACGATCTTGGCGGTCAATCGCACCTACCAGGAGGAAGTATCAAATGGCGATCGGAAAGCATTCTTGGAGATGGAGACGGGGCAACTCCATCCCTGGTTGTCCAAGCCACAATTGATCGATTGTCGTTCCTGCAACAGACCGCGCAGGCGAACGGCCGTAATGCAAAAGCGTTGTTCAAACTTATGGAAGCTAAAGATATTTTCGACGGTGAAAGTGTCGAGCTTTCCGAAATTCACTCAACCGAAGGGAAGAAGTAACGATGAAGAGTATAATTGGTAAAGCAATCATTGGAGCACTGTTATTCATCGCTGGCGTGGCTAGCACGATGTTCAATAGTGACTCGAAGCCTCACAACGAAAATCGCTCTCGAATCCGGTTGGTTTCGATCTCCGACGAAATCGACGCGAACATTCATTCGAGTAGCGTCCAAATTGACGCGCCAAAGAGCGAATCCAGCCAAAAGCCATCGCTCGGGAACTACCTCCCAAAGAAACCTGAGGTCAAAGAACAGCCACCTATCGACCAGGAAATTGACGATATTCGAAAGCGAGTTGAAAAGCTCGAGTCTATTTGCTCCTCGAGAACTTCGTCAACCGGAACATCTGCGAGCTATCAATCTGGAAATGGAAGCACAGGAGGCGGATCGGTTGGCGGCGGCTCAACTGGTTCAGTGTCGTACTCGAGTTACCAGACGAGCCCCACTGATTGCAACGTTTATTCGTACCAGGCTCCTCAATACCAATCGAGCCAGCAGAAAGTTTACACCCCGGTGAGATCCGCTCTGAAAGCGATCACACCACCGCAACGGCTATGGTCAACGTCAGATCGCTGTTATGTCGATGCAAACGGCAATCGCGTTTGTCCGTGATTCTTGATTCTTTCCAAGGGGCTGCGTGCTTCGAAACAATCTAAACTGGTGAATAGTGCATGAAATCACGACTTTTCGAATCGAAGAGATTATCTTCTTTGCGGTCGTATGGGCTGTGGCGTTCGCGGCGGCTTTTGCTCGAGCAGTACGCGACCATGAGTGCAGCAGTTTTAGCAACGCTTGCGCTCTTGGTTTTACGGCTGGGATTCTGTCTTTCGGAATTGTTACTTTTCTCATCGATCGTAACCCCGATCGTGCTGGTAGTCCTTGGTATTACCTGGGTATCTCGGCATTGATCGGGTTGCTCGCCAAAGAGCAAGACAAGTATGCTCGATTGGTTATGTCGAGTGTGTTTAACGTGATGAGGACTTTGCAATCTTCCCAAGGAAAAAGCAAGGAAACTGAGGACCGTAAACCAGAATAGCCGCTGAACGCAATTGCAATGCCGAAAAGAGCCTATACGAAAATCACTCAATCATCAAACGATCGCGAGATTGAGGCACTCACGATTCGTTTGGCTGAATTGAAAAAACAAAAGGTTTCAACAAAACAAAAAGCGACCCTAGAACGCTGGAGAAAAGAGGAGGCGGAGTCGGTAATCGAAGAGTTTCTTCGACAAGTTCCCAAAGGTGTTTACTGCAGGATGGCGAACCGCAAAAACCAGATCATAGACGAGTTTGGATCTCGATATGGAATTCCAATTGTCGGACCTACTATTTGCCTTCATGATGTAATACCTGCGTTGCATGCGAAGATTTCCGAACTGGCTGCGATCGCAAAACCGTACGAAGACGAGGAAGAAGCAGGACTCATACAGCAAAAGCTACGCGAAGAAATTACTAAGCTCAAACGGCAATCGGAGCTACTTACGATCGACATAAAAACAAAGATGTCGGAGCTTGTAAAACGAGATCACGTTGTCGATAGACTAAGTTGGCTATCCGGACAACTGCAATCTCTCGGGACTCGATTATTTCGCGTTGGAGGCGAACCGGCTCAATCGGCGCTCAATGAATTCCTCGAATCAATGGCAGTCGAACTCGACGGCGGATCACTCTCTGTATAGTGAATTCTCTGACTACGTCGATTTCGATTCTATCATGGCCAAGACAATCCGAGCCGGTATCGGAAGGCCACCGAGAACGATGCGTCAATGGATCACGGATGAACTGGTTATTCCGTCCGGTCAATTCCCTGGGCAACGCTTTAGCTTCGATCGTCAACCAATTACTAGGCTTTGGGTTGATGAGATCGATTCCGGAAGGTGGACAGAGTTCGTGTACTCGGGGCCATCTCAATCCGGAAAATCTTTGATCGGCTATGTTGCTCCGCTTCTCTACCACACCTGCGAGCTAGGGGAGAAGACTATCTTCGGCGTTCCTCTTGATGAAATGGCGGTCGATAAATGGGAATCAGACATCAAGCGCGTGATGGAAGCTTCGTCAAGAATGCGTCGGCTACTTCCGAAACGTGGTCCAGGGTCGGCAGGCGGTACAATCCGAGACCGTGTCACACTATCGAACGGCGCTGCGTTAAAAATCATGGCCGCTGGGGGAAGTGACCAATCAAAAGCAGGCTACACGGCTCGAATCGTGTGCGTAACTGAGGCCGCAGGATTCAGCAAAGGAACGGCCTCCAGCGAAGAGGCGGACCCACTCAGGCAACTCCGGGCACGTCAGAGATCGTTTTCCCGAGCAGATCGACGGCTTTTCGTCGAAGGCACCAAAACACTTCCGACAGAATTGCCATGTACTCTCAAACCCAATTCTTCCGAATCGGAAATCAAGTGCCCCTGCCCTCATTGCGGAGAATTTATAAATCCGTCGAAAGATGATCTTGTTGGGTGGCAAGACGCGCGAACAGAAATCGAAGCGTCGGATCGTGGCCTTTGGAAATGCAGCAAATGCGGAGAACAAATCGAAGAGGACCAGCGTCGATCGATGCTTAACGATGCGAGGCTTGTCCATCGCGGCCAATCGATCGACAAACGCGGAAACATTACCGGCGATCTTCCCCAAACTAGTCGCCTTTGGTTCGATTACTCAGCTTTTCACAACATGCTACTACCCGCGGGAGACATCGCCGTCGATTGCTGGGCCTCTGCGCAAATAGACCCCGACAGTGACGAACGCGAGAAATCAGAAAAACAACTGAGCCAATTCGTTTTTGGAACGGCATATACCCCCCCAACTCATGCAGAAGGAGACGAACTTACTACAGACCAGGTAGCCGATCGACGACTGGATCTTCCTCGAGGTGTTTGTCCTCAAGATACGATCCGATTGATTGCCGGTGTCGACGTCGGAGAGCGATTTTGCCATTGGGTTCTAATTGCCGTTCGCGAATGCCAATCGATCCACGTCGTCGATTATGGGACAGCAGACGTTCCGATTAAAAAGCTTTCCATTCGTCACGCAATCAAATCATGCATCGTCGATCTAGTGTCGCAACTAAGTGCAGGAGCTCTTCGCGACGGTGACGATTCTCGAATCCCACTGCACGCATGCTACGTCGACTCCGGACATCAGCCCGACGCGATTTTTGACGCGGTCAAATCAATTCAAATTGACGTAATCGTCCTACCTGTCCTAGGTCGAGGAGAAACGCAGCTAGAAAAACGCAAATACTCGCATCCATCCAAAACTGGAAACGTTATTCGGTCGATCGACAAAGCCGGAAGATGGTATCTATCTCGAGTCAAACGCGCCAGACTAGATCAGCTGACTCTTGACGCCGACTCAATGAAGCTATTGGTTCATTCCGGTCTAGTTCTTCCGTTATCGACGACCGGATCGATCTCGCTATTTGCTGGTCCTTCTACCGTTCACAGGAGATTTTCCAGGCATTTGATAAGCGAACAACAAATCACGGAGACTCTTCCAGGCAAGCCACCTACTCGACGCTGGATCAGGTCAGGTGCAAATCACTGGCTAGACGCACTTGTATACGCATGCACCGCAGCCATTCGTACCGGATGGCTTCCGGGGGCTTCCGAGATAGAAAAAGCTCAAACAGAATGGACAGGAGACTTATAGTCAGTTATATTTTTGCAATCCTTCGTGCTTGGAGGAAAAATGATTTTCGAAAATGAGTCTGGCCGCGAACCAGACTCTTTTCGTTTAATGAGCTATGGTTAATTTCTTTTGTCGCTCGGCGTTCCATTTTTCAATGGCCTCTATGGAAAGAGACGATGCCGGCCAGCGTAGCAATCGAGAGCCTATACGCACCGGTGGAGGAATCTCTCCAGCCTTGGCCATCTTGTAGACCACGTCTTGAGTGATCTGGTATCGTAGGGCAACTTCTTTAGCGGTTAGCATTTCCACGGGTCACGCTCCTTGTTAATTGGGTTTTGTGTCACGGTTTCACCCGTTCTGTTTCTTAGTGACGACACAGTTTAGGCATGACCGAGACTTGTTGCGTTTTTCACTTCCCATGTTGAGGTGAATTCATGACGGAGAGTGAACGGTTTGAGTGCCATCGGTATTCGAGTCTTGGAAGAACGCCGATCGTTTTGAATTAATTGGGAGAAAGCAATTCGGACGTACTCTTTGTCACTGCCGACGAACGCGTTTCCCAAATGGAAGTGGAGACATCTAGGAGTTTTTCGAGTTGGGCTTGCTCCGAGCGCAGCTCGGCAAGTCTCAGAGAGATTTCGGCTGGCTTAGGGACGAAATCAAGTAACGAAATAGGTGCTTTGTGTCGATTCGTAGGTCGCATGTGTAGTTCTCCGTAGTCGTTTGTCGATCTACAGAGATTAAATCACACCTGGCCCCATGGATCACCCTACAATTTTCCTGGCAATTTTCCTGGCAATCGTTTTTCGCTTCTTCAAGTTGTTGCTGGATGATCTTCTGTTGAGCGCGGAAGAGCTTTGCTTCGTCCCCTGTGAGTGTTACGACTAGGTCGGCCATGTGAAAACATCCTTTTTTGTTGATGGAAACCGCGAGTCATTGATTCTATGACCCAACGATTCTTAATGAAATTGCCGTTTTTCCACATTCGCAAAGAAGCGTGGTTGTATTGTCAGTCAGTCAGCCACGATACGGCAGCCGTGCGCAAAAAACCTTAGGGAGACCCGTGCTTCGCAC
>JAULBU010079902.1:0-28436 GCA_032358235.1 Odonthalia washingtoniensis | reverse complement strand
ACTAAGCCATGCGAATGTTGGGGGTCCGTGTAGGTTACATAGACAACAGCACTAAGTTTGAATGGTCACGGATGGTAAGTGCAGAGAAAATCTACGGAATTTGAAGTTAAAATGTATGGGGCATTAACTGTGAGCATATAGGTTGCGTAGATTTTAATGTATGAAGCCTTCAAATTTACTTACGGACAGTGAAAAGTAAGTGAAATAAATATTACGGGCCATTTTTCAAGTTTCGGAAGAGTGCACGGATTTGTAATTGAAAATTTCTTTCAAACTCCGGACATTTTAGAGTATGTGTACTGTATAAAATTCTACAAATTTTTTTCGGTACGAAATGAATGGGCTATACAACAAATTCTACATTAGTTGAAATATTTATTGTATGTACCCTAGGGATGAATGTAGATTAAAATGGAAGACACATTGACATTTCGTTTCATGTGTCGAATGTAAAATCGCAGGTGTAATTCATGTTTAACACCAAGTTTTGGATGGAAGCGTGAATAGATAATCCGTAAATCATACGTGGCATGAAGGAAAAAGTGGACGAATACCGCAATACATATATTTTATGTAGATATAATATGATGGTACATGGGAAATATATATGAAATGTGCAATATAGATTGAAATACATGTATACAAATTATGGTATACATGTAATAATTATGTTTCATAATAATGGGATGATAAAATATGATATTGAAAATATGGTAAAAATAAATTTGGGGGGTATAAAATGAATGCGATAACGGGGGAAGTGAAAGGGAATAAAAAGTAAATAAAAAGAAATATAAGATGAGAATAAGAAGTACTAAAAAATTTTCATCCAGAGAAAACATAAATCGAAAAGTATATTTCAAATCATACTTATGAGCATAACAACAATTACCAGTTTAATATCCTTTTTACGATTGTGACTTTGCTGAACTGCCTACATATCGAAATCAAATTTGTAAAGTATAAAACTAGAACGTAAGTTAGTAAAACGTATATGAAGAGGACGCAAAATGGGAATGTATGTATAAAATTGAAAACGGTACATACGTGTTTGAAGATGGGGCAATATAACCAAAATACCGTATGGGAAAAGGGATAAAGGAATGAGTAATGGAGGAATATGTTTGAATGTAGTAAAGGAAAGAAGGTACTATTACTGAAGAGAAGTAGTTATATGTACTTAATCAGAATTACTGCATGTTGATTATTGCGATGGGAGAATACAGATAGCGATAGCCCTTACGTATTGAATATGACTGAAACGTCTTTGTGTACCGTGATATTTTCGGCACATTAATCGGTTGTGTTCAAAATTGGTAGAATGAACTGTGCTACTGGATGGGAATAGAGAATAAGAAGAATTTAAATGTAGCGTAAATGATTCCTAAGACGTCTAGCCTATCACGAAGGTGGGCGTAATTTATCGAGAATTGAGAGAATATCCCACAATTAATGTGGCCAAAGGTACTTGGAATGAATGTTTAGAAGCATGGTATGCTCAATATGGAAAAATAATGATGTATGATACTGGCTCTGAACAATTTGATATACGAACGAAATATATATCAGACGGTTATTAGTATTCACCGTATTTTTTGTTTACTTAACTCGTACAAACATGTTCACATACCCCCTTTTCCACCGAATAGTATCGTTAACTAAACATCAACAGAAAATCTCGAAGTATCATAGATTGTTTGAAAAGAAAAAAAGTATGGTCTGGAACAAACCACAGCCTGCGACAGCAGCTGCATTTTCATTACCATCTATAGTAGTGAGAAATACAGGTGCTGGTGTGAAGTAATGAACAGAATGGGGACTGGAAATGGACACCTGCAAAGCTGGTGTTTTGAACAAGTCTTTGGCTGTATCTTTAAGCATTTTAGAGTCTTTGTGAAGGAAGGAGGTGTATTGAAATAATCTGTGACGCCGACTTCGATGCGAAATTATTCCCAATACAAGTTCAATCTCTTCATTACTGCAAGAAGATCAAGGCGGTGTCGAATCAGGCCAGGAGACTTCAGGTGTAGGTGGGTTTATTTGATAGAGCCAAAGAAACGGAGTACGAGATGAGGGTCAGAGTTAAACGATCAATGTCAAATGTATTATACAGAAAAAGTATCTACAGTCCCTGGGAAAACGGGTCGGACTTGATCCTGCCACATTGACGTGCTTTTGCGGATAGTACAGGTCGAAGGGTACGCTAGTATCCTTCGTCGTCTTTGTGTTCGCGGCAGGTCGATTGGGCACGCGATCCGTGCGTGCGAATAGATTTGCTCCTACCGTAGGTGTTGACGTACTTAGTGCGAATTGTTGATTAGGCTTCCCCTTTCCGTGTTATTGACGGTTAAGTGCAATGGTATCGTTAAGGTGATTATTACTTTTGGTAATTAAATGTCTGTGTCGGTTTATAAACGATTATTTTTCCTTTCGAATTAGGTATTTTATACTAATATTTTGAGTCTGATTTTGATGAAGTAACACGTGACAGAGGTGGATTTTGTTAAAGTTCATCGTTCAAATTAAAGTACAGTCCTTCAAATTTTAAGCCGATGTCTGATGGCTTATGATATTATCGTGTATGTGTGACGCTGCTTGTTACAGAGCCAATTGGTTTTCACCGTGGAAGATTGTGTCACCCTTACAGTAACATTTTCTTTCACTTATAGCATGATTTATCACCTCTACAGTTCCGTGGTATCTGACATGGCATGAGTATCCTCCTCTTTGAAGTGATGGGTACAGTATTCTGTGTTTTGTTTTATAACTATCGTTCGTGCAACATTTTGGTCCTATGCCTTTTTCTCTTCGGTTTCTTACTTGGAATGGTATGGCGTCTCTTTTAATGAATCGTTTGTCTTTTGTTTTAGTTTCACGCATCTATTCAGCTTTCGGCCATCTTTTCAAGATGAACTTATTATATTTTCCCCTTTTCATGGATTGCCATCATCGTTAGTTATGAGCGTCATCTTCATGATGCTATCACCAACATTTCATGATGCTACGTTTGTACTGCTTCATCATTAGTTTTCTCATCGTCTGTTGTTTGTCGACATCATCGTACTACTATTGTCGGTCATCATATCCTCATATTATTATTATCTCATCATATCATATAGTTATTATCTTACTATGTTTTCTTGTCTTACCTTTCTTTATTATTGTACCATATCATGTATATCTTTATTATGTTATCATTATCTCTACCATATCATCATATCAACTTTATTTATCATCACCTTTTCAATATCATTGTACTACTATTATTATTTATCTTTTATCAACTATGCCCGTGTGTCTTCACGCTCACACGAATTGTGTTGGTCAGTATCAATTCGACTCGGCGAATTGAAACTCCAACGATTCCGTTCGTGTGAAAGAGCCCAACCCAGGAGTTCAAATAGGAATTTGTTAGTCGTCATGATGTCCCATAATGGTGAAGTTCTAGATAGCATGGGTTTTGTTAATGGTTCGGCTGGATTTTGTGTACCGGGGATCCACGAGATGCGATCGATCTCGGCAATGTCGTAGCTTTAGCGAAGAGCCAGTAAGTCGATCTGGAGACATCGTTCGGTGGTCTTGCCGTCCTTGGCGACTACGTTAAAAACAGTTCTGCTATCGATCATCTCTTCGAGGTGAACTTTACGTCCAATGATTTGCTCGACGAGATCCTTGACAGAAAAGCGTAGTCGAAATGCAAAACCAGTGCTTGAAACTCAGATGCCATGCTGATCCTGCTATATGCTTGCACTTGTTGCTGGCGTAGTGCAGGACGTGGAACTTCCTATCTTCGTACATCATGAGAATCACATAGCCCAGCTGGATCTTCAATACTTCCCCGTTTGAAAAAGAGGCATCCGTGAGAATCACGAGTCTGATGGTATCAAGTTGAAATTGTACATAGGATAAGGTTTGCTCTTTTGTTGCGTGCAAGAATCTGGTTGTCTTGGATAATGATCTATATTGTTCTGGGGAGGTGGGTTTATTTACAGCGGCTATGAGATGTACGGGGGCGCAGATGTAGGGCCGGACGTGTACGCTGATGTACTAAGCAAGCGCTCGTTAGGATGTGAAGTATGGTTAGACGGTGACTACTTTCAGATTTTCAATCTTGTCTATTTGTGCGATGATTTATCCCTTTTTATGGGCTGTATTTATGTCTATGTAGTTTAACCTGGTTGAATTGCTTGTGATTTGGGTACGTGGATTGCATCGGAACTCCTTGGATGTTTATTCTTCCTGATGCATGAATTTGTTGGTATCTAAACCAAGTGAGTCATCAACGTGAAGGAGTATGAGTCCATCCAAGGTGTCGTTGCATCACCTGATAAGTACGCATGGGTCGGCCCTTGATCGTTGCATATTTAAAGTTTCCATATGACGTTATATGATGTTATATACCAGTCCGGAATCGGAGATGGCGTATAATTGTTTGACAACTTTCAGTACGTATCCCTAGGGTTGTCCTAATTCAAGTGGCGGTTATATACCTCGATCTCGGAGCTGGGTTGGATATATGCCTGGATAGTGTCCCTCGTATATAACTGTAACGACGGTGTTGAGGAGGCAGCGGATAAATCTATTCATTGAGAGAAAGACTGTACCGTAGGGGATTTTGTTGCGGTTGATGTGGCGGCATCATCCGAGTAGTTTTAGGCCACTAATAGGCTCTTCTTCTTAAGATGATCCCAGGATCTCTTGAGTTCACTGATAAATCTTGATCCAAATATACGTCAATTGCCCTGAAGGTAGTTGTACCGTAATGGTTGTGTCTGTCTATTACACAATTTCATGGTCTGGGGATGGAAAGCGGTAATGAAAAAGTTCCACAATTGTTTTCCCTCTAAACCCATGCGATCGTATGATCTCATGATCCCTTCGGTGTACGATGTAAATTAGTTATAGTGAGTTATCTTCTCGTCCGAGGATGCATCGTCTTTGATTGGTTCCGGATCTTCAGAGACTTTGGGATAATACTCCAAATATTGTTCCTCTTTCTCGTCTTCTGGTGCATTCTTAGGCGGTGTTATTTCGCTTTCGAACTAAGTAAGCTGGAACCATTATCGGGCGCAATTCACTCCACTTTATTCTCTGAGTGAAAATTCTGCGACGGAAATAGACCGTTCGTTTTTCTTCTCCTATCATCTTCCAATCCTTTCGGGAATTCTGGTTCCCTTCCTCCTGTTTTTATAGACTTTCTCACTTTTTCGCTGTCTTTGCGAACTTTTTCCATCTTGATCTTCCCTGACTGAGTCATTCTTCGTACGAAATTTAAACTGTCGAAACCGTGAGGGAGTCGTCTACTATCTTATCTAATCCTGGTTCGCGTTACTCAATAATGGCAAAAGATAACTCGCGTTATGATTAACGATCTCTAATAAAGGGGAAGAAAGTGAAGTTAATAGAAACTATGTATCCTAAGAGGCAAGTCTGGTCCTGTTTTTCGATATTTTGTGATGTTCGAAACCCTGGTACAATTTTTCCCAGTGTAATGTGAAGTAAGATTTAAGAAAGCTAAACATGAAAATATGCAAAAAACGAGACAAAAAAGAAGTAAGATTTACAGTGAAAAGAGGATGATCATATGATGCGTTCTCATACCAATGTGACAAGAGAGCAGTAATGAGTAACATGTGTCACGCTGTGACAGAAACGGAATGTGTTTACGATTTAATGAAAATGAGATACGTTGCTCAGGACAATACAGTAGAAAAACACGCCATAGTAAAATTTCGGATGAAGCTATGATATGGATGGGGTTTTTTACAAGCGATGATTGGAATCGTTAGAAGGAAAGGTAGGACTATTATTGTATGTAGATCTGAAAGGGTGGAAAGTTGAAAAGGGATGCATGACGCAGAATGCAGTTGATATGTAGTAATAAAAACATAATCGTCAGTGCTGAGTTTTATAAATTCTCATTTACGGTTTAGATGTCAATGTAGAAATAAGAGGCTCCTTTATAATCAGATGGATACATAGCATTGTAATTCAATTTACAGATCCTGTTACTTCTGTTTAACTTCGCTGAAAAAACAACAGTTCGAATATACTCCAGTTATTTCCTACCTGACTCGTTTCTATAGGGTAGACTACTGGAACCGATAAACATTTCCGGTAAATTCAAATGTGCAAACTAATTTTCTGAATACCGTAACGGTCGTTTCTTTCTCCCTCGAATTTTCCACTGCTGATTAACATTTCTTTACAACGGTTGGAATATCTTCCAGCCGTAAATGAATGTAGTTGTTATCAATTTTCTCGGAAGACATATCTGCCTTTTCCAATACAGTTCTTATTAGTTTAGCATCCTTTTGAAAATAAAAATCCAGTGTACAAGCTTCCCCCGCGTAGTTGTGTACTAACCCTTCACGTGTGACATCGCGATAATAGAGTATCTTCATCCTATATTGATTGTCTACACTGATTTCCCGCAATATCAAAAATTCTGATTTTGTGGGTTTCCCTGTTAACAGCGTACTGTCTTCAGGTATGTCCTCGTGTTATTCTGACTACGAAGAAGAGGTAGCAGTTGAAGCCTCTCTTGTAGGAATCATTGATAGATTAGATATTGAAAGTAGCAGTACGAATGACTATGTGGCCCTATAGATAATAGAGCAGAAGGGTGATAGAATGATAAAACTGAGCAAAGACGACATTTGTTTGCCTGTAGAAACTATGTTATTGGTACGAGGTGATAGTCCATATCACTTCCATGATCCCTCGCGAATACAGAAATGTACATGGGGCACAGAAGTGACACCTGAGGAGAAGTATTTATTGGAGGAATAATGAAAAAATGGTGCAAAGGTTGAAAGGCATCTCACTTCAAAATTCATAAGAATGCAGTATACTGTAATTCAACAAGTTTTATATATTACAGTAATACTATTTTCGAAAACTGTACGCTTATTTTTTAAAATTTTGTATAATTTCGTCCGGTGTCAAATTTTCTGAAACGCTGAATGGCATCAACCTTAAAAGCATCATGATCTATCTGAAAAATCTGATCGTACGATATCTAGCAGTAAGTTCACACAACTTTCCGTCATGTAACCTGCGAGCGGTCGTTAACGACTTTCATATGTACAGCTAACTAACATGTTTAATTTTGTGAGGCGAACGATTGAACGGCAATAGAAACGGATTTAATAGAGTACACGCCGAGGTAATTGGAATAACAATGAGATTAAGACTGAGATGGATGTATTCGAAAATCCAATACGGTCAAAAGCAAAAATATGATGCCATTATATGAAAACGAAAAAATTCATATTTAGAGCAATGTTATTCTTGCATTGAAATATACACAACCTTATAATACACCACATGATCTACAAAGAGCCCAACTGGTTGTTATTGCTTTCTAAATGTCCTCTAAATGTTTGTATGTCTTGCTTTTGCAGGGAGTTAATGCATGAAAACTTTGGCGATGTTGTGTGTATAATGGATAAACGCTTCGATTGTATCAGCAACAATGAATGGTACGGTTCAGACGGTAATATTATTTTTTTAGTACAAGTGGATATATTGAAGAATTTGAATTTTTTGTGTTTATTATTATATAAGTATAAGCGGGTAATTTTACGGTGATTAATTCAAAAAGTTTATATGCAACAACTACATGAACATTTCAACAACTCATTTACCTTTTCACTTTAGTATTCTTTTTTCAACGCAACATAATATTACCCAAACGCGAATAAAAGGCGATCAATTATACAACACGTTATTAAAATAAAAATTTCCACAAAACGTCAGCATACATCAAACAAACGCTGCGAACAGGATGGACAGCTCAAGACATTCAACATGTCCAATGGACTACTTTAAAGCAATGAAGAAGATGGAGGTTGTCCAGTTGGGTAAGGCGTTGGTTCGTTGTAATAAAAAAATGCGATAAGGTAGGCGAAAGGGAATCACTAACTGGTGCTCTTGGAGGGCTTGCTGCTTGTAATATCAGGAAAGGAGTAATGGTTATGTAATATACTGGTGATCACATAAACCAAATGGAACGTGATATACATGAGAGAAAGTACAAAATGGACGGATAGCATGGTGATTTTATTGTTGAGCTAGTAACGAATAAATATTTCGTTGACGGTGTTGACATACATGCAAATGAATGCAAAATATGTCAATCCATGCTGCATGCAAAATTCCGAATTGAAAACAGTAGTAACAAAGAAAGGGCTTATTCAAGTGCCGGTTTCTGGTTTATTATATGCTCTAGAGGTCATAGAAAAGGGAATGTAAATTACTTTTGAATATCGCTGAAAGTTGTCTTCTGTTTAAATCCTGTCTGATTGTCTATGTAAGTCAGAAAAGTGCCGAGAAATGATTGAATGTTATTTTGAGGATTAATAAAAAATATAGAAAACGTGAAGTATGTAATTCAAAGTAGTAGAATGACAAAGCTCTATGTGCTTGAAGTAAATTGGGAAAAATTGTTGAAAATGATGAAGGTGATGTCATACATAATGGATATGTCAATTCTACAAAGGGTGATATAGCAATTCATGATAATTCAATAGTTTCGATTTTGGTTAGTGAGGATTTTGGAAAAGGTGATGCCATACATAGTGGATATGTCAATTCTACAAAATGTGATATAGGAAGTCATGATAATTCTATAGTTTCGATTTTTATCTATGATTATTTTGCAATATGCGTAAAACGTGATGTGATGCATAAAGGAATTGTTAATATTACAATTTTTGATATGAATATGCATGATAATTTTATGGTTCCGATTGTACTTGATAATGAAATGGTAATATGCGACTGATTGTACCGAATATGTCGCTAAAATATGATAAGAATCTGAATTCTTCACAGAGCTGGACTGCTGGCTCCATCGTTTGTGTTTGCCTACACCAATCCCGTCAGTTTTGCTATCACGATGAAAGAAAACAAACATCCACTAACCATGGCCAACAACTGGCCGCAACTCAGATCACAACTGTTAACAAACTCATTTTAAAATATTCAAATTACACAATTATCAATGAAAGGAAGCCATTGAGCTAACATTGATGAACTAATCAAAGATCAAATTATGAAAAAATCCATCCATTCATCATTCTAAAAAACTGTCCGCAACTCACTGAGTTGTGGTCTGGCAGACCACAACTGTTACAAATAAAATTTTACAATATTCAACAATACATAACTATCAATGAAAGGAAGTCATTGAGATAACCTTAATTAACTAATCACAGTTCATATTATGAAAACAACCATCCGCTCATCATTCTCAATAACTGGCCGCAACTCAAATCACAACTGTTAAAAATAATATTGTACAATATTCAACTTACATTACTATCAACGACAGAAAGTCATTGAGCTAACCTCAAATGTGAAACCACAAAAGTAAAGCAGCGGACAATCTCTTCAATGCGATGCGGCTTTGCGACTATCCATCAATAATTTACCCCCATTCCTGCCACTGCCGAGGAACATTCGCCAGTCTTGTCGTGTATCGATCATTAGCTCATCACTGATCATATTACGTTGACACGTTCTATTATAAGAGCTATACGTGATCATTTATTACATCCTTTTTACAATGCCAGCACCATCACAGCTTCATCCATGTTGCATGACCGCAACCGCCACCATCACGACCGCCACCTCCAATAACACTGACAACAACATCAAAAAGATAGGGTTTTAAAAACAAAGATCGATTTCCTAAATTTCTTGAAGAAGAGCCTGAAGTTTTATAGTGTTGTATTCCTGGTATCCTTCAATTTCTTATTGAAGAGAGTGCAGGCTTAAAATGTTGTATTCCTGGCAATGGATGGTCTGTATGTAATACAAGAGTGCATAATGTCTGGGATTAAATTGTTTTCATCCACTCCTTCAGAATTCGTCTGATCTATCATGAAGATAAAATGATTGAGGTTTCTGAGACGTAAGGTTGGTCTCACGCAGGCATCATGGTACGGATTTTTTATCTATAACTTGATATAAAAGCTCTACTTTAATGGTTTTAAAATATAACCTTTTACTTTCACCTTCCAGAAAGAAGAGATGAGATTCTTAACAAGTGATTTTTGGTAAAAAACCTTGTTGAAAGAAGAAGGAATATTCAAAACAATTGAATTTTTCTTTTAAAAAAAATTAGAACGTTTTTTCCAAAGTCTGGGTCTATTATAATCCGGGTCTATTTCAACTTGGTGTTGTGTTATAAGATACAATGTCTATCCACATCAATCACAAATAATGTGCTAACGGATTTGATTTCCTTACTAAACGTTGCATTTCATTTTTTGTTTAAGGTTGCCAACCTCGTTTCTAATTTGCACCATTGATGGAAAATCTGATAGGAGGTTTTTTTCTGACAGTCCGAAATCAGAGATTAGCTTCTGTCTGACAACTCTTGGACGTATTTTTCTGTCTACAGTAACTAATCTCACAATTATGTTTGTAAAAACTGAAGACATGGGATCTCATTTATACGATCTCCTTTAATTTTCCATGCAAGGACTTGTTTCAATAACTGATGTCATTTAATGACTGCCTTCAACACATTTATCAGATACTATTTCTTCTGGAATTTCATTCCGTGCAGGACAGACCATGAGACTAACTTCACGTGCCTCGTTCAATGCTGTTAGAATTGTGAAATTTGGTTGTTCTGGCAGGTCGTCTTCTCCTTCCGTTCCTGGATTGGTACTTATTCTAGGTAAATTTGTTGAAGTAAGTCTTTCTCGCTGTTGTAGCTTTTGATCAATTCTTTCAGTAGTTATACCTTCATGCAGTTCAATGGTTTCTGTTGCTAATAATGGTTCATGTTTTTTGTTATACCTTCTGTTACATCAACAGCATGCCGTTCTTTTAGTGCCTGTCGTGCGTCAATCCGATTCTTCTTCCTCAATTGACGGATTAATTTAGATATCCTGCTTCCTATTTGCTGCTTGCTTGATATTATATATTCACTTGGATAAATCAGGCGAATCTCATTACGCCTTATCGCTGGGCTCATTTTCCTTCCTGGGTGTGCAGTTTCCATGTTGAAGCACTGCATAATCTACTCGTCGTACTTTGAAACAATATTTAGACCCACTACCTCCCCTCTCTGACAAAAACGTTTTCAACCACCCCACAACCCAATGATATGTACATTCAAGTCAATTTTCACATCTGCCAATAAAAGATTTACATCAGAGCGCGTGTATATTACAGTTTCGTCTTCTTGGTATATAGCATCAAGACCAACCGATACAGCACGAATCAGCGTACTCTTGTCTTCAATTGTAACATACTAATTCAGAATGTGATTATTGTACCCCTAATTATCATGGTATTGACGGCAACACCGCAAAATCGAAGAATGTTTCTTTTTTTCACTCGATGCATTACCGATTCGTCAGCATTCAAATCATTATCAAATATATTCTCACAGATTTCTGTGTTTCTAGGTACATCCTGTTATATGTTGTCGTCAGTTGAAAATATCTCAATATTTATCCTACCCGTCCTAGACGGCAAGTTTTGGATTTCTTCACAACCATCTTCATCTTCTCTTATTTCAGGAGGTGATACCTCAACCTCTGCTGCCGCATCTTCCATGACTGATAAATGATCAATGAGAAGAATTCTTCTCCATGAGTAGGTTCTACTCATAGTTTAAATCTGTACGCCTGTTTCATAACCTGTAAATAAAATTGCAGTCCCACTAGTTCGCATCCGGTTTTCAATTGCTTTGGTCGCGATTATCTCAACGGCGCAATTTACATTGCCGTTCACATTTTCACCCATTACTATGTCACCAGTACTCTATGCATTACCGTCATTCAGACTACTGTTTCTATTATCTGATTGTATGTTAGCAATTCCAACTGAAACTGAAACTACATCCTAGACTTCTTCTTCTACAATATTGTCATGATATACCATTGTGGGCACATCATAGTTGTTTTAATTCATATATGACTCCACTGTTTCGTTTCCTGCGACATCACATTTCCTATGACATCATTTATTGTTCTATGCTGCGTAGACACTTGATTTCTGTACAACCGCCCTCAATGTTGAAATTATTCAACCCTGTGCATTCTGCACAAAATTTTAAACATCTCAATTCTCCAACTTTCACGAGTGCTGCTATTTCTTTCGTTTCTTTCGCCCTTCTCCATTTCAGTAACTTGACATTTTCACTATCGATTAATATCCGCTCTACTGCCGTGTTTATCAATCCATTATCATACTTCTATGCTTCGACTACATCCCCTGGAACAATTACATCCATCTTCTTCTCCCTTACAAACTTCACAACCTATCGCTTTGCACTGGCGATGTGATCATCAACCATGTTTCACAGCCCTGAGCTGCGGGATAGGCTGTCCATATCAACTGAAATACTTGAACTTCCAACAATTTCATCTAAATTGCACCAAACAGGTCGTTCCTGTAACACCTGGCATTATCCGTCACAATCCAGATCGTTTCACATGCCGTAATTTCCTTTCGCATCCGGAATAGTAATGCTTCTAGAATTGATACGGTTTCTACATAGTCCTCTGTAGTGTCGTTTTGAGAAACACGATCTACAAAAAACATTGAAAGTTCATCTTTCGTTTGATTTCCGCGAGTCAAGTCTATTTTTCATTTCTTTCAAGATCGCTTTCTTTCCTTCTCCCTCTCTTTGATTTTAACTTTTTCCTTTTCTCAATTATTACTTCTGTGCTCCTATCACTCGTCTTTTGTGCTCTAGTTGCCCTATTAAAATACCAGAGCCGTGCCAAGACATACCTCTTTCACCAAGAACTGTGCAGTAGGTTCCGGATGTCCTAGCGGCTCGAGCTTCATTTTATAGTCCATGAGCGCTGCGCAGATTTTTCCTGCAGGCAGATTATTTATTGTAGTCATTACTTCTCCTATCCTTCTTTTCTGTTCTCGCATTCTATGAAATGTCACATATATCTTCTTCTTGTTTTTAAACTCTTCCAGAACTATATTCACATTCCCACAAGAACTACCAAGACTTCATACAATTCATCTGTGACCCCAAATACAGACAGAAATTTTGTACAAGTTCTAACTTTCACAGTAGCGCTAACACCATTCAAAAGCGCAAACTTTATGTTATGAAATGGATCCGCTTCTCTCGTATCTACATGCGTTATAAAATTGTATTTCAAGAACTCGTTCATTCCTTGAATTCTACGAAGGAAGTAAATATTTTTAACAGGATCTATAATATCCTTCTCAACAAGCCCCCTAACATTGTTCAGATTTTCATAAACCAGACCATTAAGTATGTAATCGACACATGATTGGGGCTTTACTGCACCTTTCATAATTTCATTTACAGTATTTATAAATAAATTGCGCCCCAGTTTCCTCGTTCCTTCTATCAAATTCTCATCCAAATAAGTTTTTCTCCAGATTGCCTCTGTAGACATTTTCCTTACTACATATGGTATTTTACGATGCCCTCCATTACACCTGGTTTGTTTCGTACCCCATGATAATGACTGCACATTGTCACTGCGTAGTATGAACATAACCGTTGGTTTTATCTCACCATCATCGAAAAATTAACGTCCTAATTTTTGTTTCACAATCGACTCTTCATTCAATTAGTTGATCCAATCATCCATTACTAGTTTTTCCGCTAGGCAGAATGCGCCGCTCGTCACAGACAAATTTTTACGATCTCCTCCACCGACCGCAACATCAAATGACTGTTCCTCTGCACTCCCGTCTTCTCCATCACCATTCACATCAAAATCCATATTACCGTCAAATAGTTAGTCGCAGTTCTCAAATGCAGGTTCCATCGGAATTCCTTTTAACAGTTTCTGAACTTGCGCTCGCAGTATATGTGCAAATAAGTACGCCCTCAACATCCTCTTCTCGAGTCTTCCCATTTTAGATTTTTCAAAGCTAAGACCATACCATCGACTATACGGTTGCTACTGCACTTCTACCTCAAATACTCCTCATACAGCCCACGCTATCATTTGGAAATATAAATCTTGCTATTTTCCCAGCTCAAGCATCCATTGCTTTAGAATAGTTTTCTTGCATCGGAGTGGGAGGTGACGTACGGTTCTATACATCAGCTAGTTCTTCGGTATCTTGGAGAAAGTAAATCTTATTATTCTAAGTGCAGAAAATAATGACTATGGATTCTTTGAGAAAACGCGTTTTCATGCTTTCCCATCAAGTTTTGGTCATTCAGGGAAAATTCAATATCAAATGAATCATTTCTATTCGTTGTTTTGAACTTATCGTCAGCGAATGCCATATTATCACCGGAAATGAATGATATTCACAAGAAAGTACGGTTAGCGATCACAAACGGGTGTTGAAATGGACATTCAAGACAGCGCTATACAATGTTTTCGAAATTTGTACATGAAAAGCATATATATAGGAACATATTTCTTACCAATTGTAGGCAACTTCCTAAATACAGAACATATACGTAGCTGTTTACAGCTACTTTGAGGTTGCAAAACCTATTATGTATCTCTCGTTTCAATTTACGGGTTATTTCCGTTTCACTTTATTGGTTCGTTCCCCAGTTATGTTCAATATGCACTACTGCGGTCCTCTATCTCAGAATGTTGTCCACCCAACGGTCTATAATGAAAAACTATGAGTCTTGTAAGATGTATGTCACGTCTCATACAGACGTTGCGTTACAATTACAAAAAAGTGTATTATTATTACTGCAGATAAAATACGGAATGTTATTATACATACGAACCTTGCGTGTTCAACTCTTATTCCTTCATTTATCTTTTTCCTGAAGTTTATGGTGACAGGAGCTATGCATAAAACTATTCTAATCGATTGTAACACTTCCCAACGCAGGTGCTCACCCATTATGCATCACCAAAAGCAAAGCCCCATCATGTGGCGACTATCTTTTTTATTGTAGCAGTTATAGATTTTTCTGCCACCTACAATTTTAATATTTTCCTGGTGAATCACTTCCAGGCACGTAGTGTATACACGAGTATACAGCGACCTGACACCTTCGTCACTATGGCCCATACAAGTCACCACTCTGCCATCTTGTCACTCTACGATTTCGTATTTCTGTTATCCGCCGAACAACCACTCTGCATTGCTACACCATCGCACAAACTCCTCTACGATTGGTTGAACCGGTGAAAATATTTCTTGAAATGTAAATTTTATGTTTCACAAAGCACATGAATTCATTTATTTGCTCTTCTTTATACATTTCAAAACGCACCTTCTCCTTCCTTCCTCCGAAGAGTTACATCCGTTTTCCACAATTTTTTACGATAAAAAGCTGTACGACGGCCTCTTTTTATAGAGATATTTTTCGAAGAACTCAGTTGCAATATTCAATGTCTGCTCCTAAAAGGGTGTGTGATGTATACTGGCCAGTTATAATAATTAGTTTTTCTTAACTTCGAAAGCAAAATGATACTATATAATATGTATGCAATTAGCTAATAATAATGATAATGATATTAGCCTATGGTGATTCGTTTATTCGGTCAGTATAGGTCGGTACTCAATGTCTCTCGAAATCGTAATTAGTGACAACGTAGCCCCGATACGATTAAATATCTTTCCGAGCTCGTTATCTGAAAGTACGCTTATACTCACCACCAACTTCTGGAATTTGGAAGCCTGCAATAATCGGTACGATTATTTTTCTCTGTTGCCGGTTATTATCCGACCGCAGGTGATGTGGTATGTTCTTTCGTTGATCCGGTCGGTGGTAAGCTGCTTCTGAGAGTCAATTATGACTCTGAATAAATCAATTTGAATGTGTCTATTTTTCGTTATTCCTTTTCTCAACCGGACGAGGTGCGGTATATAAAATGAGTTCGATATAATTCGAACTGAAGTCAAGAAGTGGAAACATGTGTAATAGAATACTACTGTTAGTAACTAGCCGAATCACTGCAGTAGATTCTGTTAAATTCGCAACACGTGTATCTGAAAATAAATCATTCGTTATTTGAATAAATGTTTAATTCAGATTTCTGGAAATCTATTGTACTGTATTTTTCATGACAATGTATATCTTGACACTTTAAATCACTCCTTATACATACCCAACCTGTCACTTGAAGTTTTCTCTCTTCCTCTTTTCCCTGTACCACCTTTGTCAACGTTCAACATTATCAACATCTCGTTCACCTATTCATCATCGTCTTTAAACCTCGTTCTTTTCTTCCCTTCTTTCCGGGGTCCTCCTTCTCTCTACTAGGTGTCGTTACCTCTCCGCGTCCTCGCCTCTCTGCATCCTCGCCTCTTTGCATCCGCGCCTCTCGTCCTCCTTGCCTCTAGTATTCTTCCTTCTCACCCCTTGGCGTCCTTTCCCCTAGGGATCCTTACCTCTCGGCGTCCTCCTCCCCGCCTCTTCGCGTCATCTCATCTCTTCCCGGTCGCACGAATCGATTTGTTCGATGTCGAAGGCATCGAAGAGACTATGCTATCATAGTGCAATTATAATTTCTAATTATCAATGAGCTGAATTGAAGTAACAATTTAATGTAAATAGATCGAATTATGATTAGGTGAAGTGAAATTTAGTACACTATTTCATTTTATCATATATAAATAATGATTAACATGCATTGAAGTTAAATATCAGAGTACGTACAGAGACCATGTAATCACAATAAAAGGTAAACTTCTAATTTTAATGAAACAAATTTAATACCAGGATGATTGTTGATATTTTAATATATATTAATTCCGAATGAAGTGATGTGTGAAGTTGTTTCTTGAGATTTGTCGTAAACCGATCTGTTACGATTTGTCGAAAAGAAAGAAGAGCGTTATTAATGATGGACACGCATGAGGCTAGGAGTAATTAACACAAGCCAAATTACTTAATTAAACTGGTTGACGATAAGAAGGTATTGTTCAATATCCTGTCGAATTTGAAAAAGAAAGCCACACGAATCTAATCATGATGACTACATGAAGTTTTAAAACCGTTATATTGAATGAATAATGATTATGATTGAGATTTTTTGTTTGATACCATGGTGGTGGTTGATTGATTGAAAAAAGGAAGATTAATGAAAGTCAAGAAAAGTTTATGTAATGTCGATGAAAATAGACTGTTGATAAAAGTTCCAAGAAGATTGCTGAGAAAAATATAAAGTGTTTTAAGATCAAGACGTCACTTGGATCCTTTATGACTCTAGCATGGTAAATTGAATAACCAATGTCAATAAAGATTATTGAAGATTGAATTTGTAATACAAACCATATCAAATCCTTCAATTTCTGAATCAAAATCGTCTATGAATCAAGGAGTTACAACTTCCATTTTGAATTACATTATTCAATTTATTAATCAAAATCATCTTTACATACATAGGTTACAATTTCATTCTGAATTCAAAATCTCGTTCTGCCAAAATTCCGAACCCAAGCATGATGTGTCGATGTCAAATCCAAAGATCGATTCCTTCTTTGAGGTAACTAGAGCAGCTTCAGCAGAGGCAGGTGTTGATGAGGTTCTTAGTGCAGGGACTCATAAACTGGCAGAAAGTTTATCGCATCGGCCATTTTGAACATTGAACCTTCTTAGCCGATTTTAACTTCTTCCACATTCGACAAACCTGCAAACGTAGGGAGTTTCTTCAGTGTGAAGGAGAGCGTGGATGAGCATATTGGATTGTTCTGTGAATGATTTGGGGATTTGTTACAAGAAATTGCCATATGGGAAGGTTATGGCATTTCAGGTGTGTTCGAGATGAATAGCTTTCAAATGTTTGAGTTGGGAAAAGCAACCATTTCAAAATTTGGCTGTGAGTAGAGGCGTTAGTATTCATCATCTTCATCGTTGTCGTTTTATGTCAATCATCGTTTTATATCATCGTTTTATGTTAATAATTGAATTGCGTGGGAAAGATTTTCGATCTTTTAGTCGAGTGAATTATTGAATCAATGAATCAAAAGGAAGAACATGCATCATTTCGCCCCCAACCCAGCCTGGAACAAGCGAGTCGAGAAGACTACCTACTTTCGTGCTACTTACTCTATGTGTAGCTTTCTGTGTATTTGCGACACCATTGTATCCAACAAAGAAATATGATACCAACCTGACACACCATGTATCACCAAGCCTACCTTATCTACATATAACTAACATACCAAACATATTGGTACTGTCATGTTTATTCTTATTATATCATTAATAAAGTTCGAGTACTCTAAGGTTTTTATCACTGCCAGAATTTTCAGTTTTAAAATCACTGCCACCTTTAGGTGCTACAACTATTGAACCGTTCACATTTTTAGAATTTAAAAATTAAACACTCATCATCTGTTTACGTATCACTAGTCATTTTATTACTTACTAATTTAATCAATTTTAATTCTGCAAGCTCATATCACAAACTATGTTAGGATATGAATTGTGTCTCTTCAGTTTACTTTATTGAAAATAATTTGTCATAACAAGGTTATATTTCATAAATATATAAACTAACATTAAATTTGGAATGGTTGAAATAATCGCAGAGAAAATATCTATTTTCATCTGTTATCTCCATAGATGACTAATGCTCACTGGAAATTTATGATGAAGATCATTTGTCTCTCGTTCACTCTCCGACCACGAATATTGAGCCATGAATATTAAGTGGTGAATAAAAAAAACTTCAAATAGTATAAATAGTGCAAATCAGATATGGAATGGTGGAGGAGAGGGAGAAGAGGAGACTTTGGAGGCGTTTATTTATTAACATCTGGAGGAAGAGATGTTAGTGGGATCAAAACGTCAATGCTATATATAACTACGAACTTTATATGCACGCTTTTTGAACCATCCTTGTAAACGATTATGAGCTTAACCGAAAGCGCCAAGTCATTATGTATATAAATACAATGAGGAGGTCTGCACATGCTTGCAAATAATTTTTTGTAATCGGTATATTATGACTATCTCTGTATTTTCTTCCATTTCTCTATTCAATCTTCTATTTATATCCCTAATATTCTTTTTTTCGTCAAGTTAAATTGGCCAGAAGTATTGAATCGTAGCAAGCTGAATAGTGATCAAAAGTATGTTGAACCAGACTAATATATTAATCGCGAGATTAAAAATTTATCAGTGAAATTAAAAATGCATTTTCTATTCCTGTTTGAACTCAACACGCCGAGAAGTTCGAGGTGTCGAACGGTCAAAAAGAGAAAGAAAAACTGTTAACCAAGATTAACAATAAAACGAAGTCACACAGCGTGCTACGGACACTATAATCTCATAGTAATGATTTTTTAAAAAATGACCAACACATCATCAGTAAAGACCTGATCAACATTTTTTATGCAACAAAAAAACAACTCACGGTTCAAGTCACAGCAACACTTTTGCTCTTTTATGCAGTATGAGCGACTTTTGTGAGGTGATTTCATGTCCTGTGTTGTCACTCACGCGTTTTTGGGGGGAAGGCGATGTAGTGGATGGCTGTCAGTAGAGGGATGTATTTGGTTGCCCAGTTTCTGGGCCTTCTCGGCATTATTTCATCTTCGCCGCCTGTGTTCCCCTCTGCTTCTAAATTTTCCGGTAGTAATGGAGAGGGAGGTTCTGGCGGTGTGGAGTTATTGTAGGGAAGGGGGAATTTTGCGGAACTTTGATGATGAAATTTGGAGTGGCAGGAACAGGAACATCTAAGATGGGTAGTATTTCTTGAGATGAATCACTGAAGGTACCTTCCTTGTTGGAATCACTTGAGTCGAGTCTGAAAACACCCTCGTTGGTACTAATCACTTGCTACCCTTTCTGTTCTTCCCCACCATCAACCGGCTACTGGACCGTTCTGTTGTCCCCACGAGGACGGTACTCCAATTTCCTTATCTGGTTCCACAGCTTCCAACATGAATCCATATGACACCGAATCCGAATACAGATCGGCACAGAACATATGGCAAAATGATATTTAGCAGACAATCCACGACGTGGGGTAGGTGTATCATTGTTCCGTGTACCACAAAGGGCGCAGAAACTCATCCGAGAATTATCTTTTTGGAGCTTCACTTAGAAAATGGGTTAAGAAATGAGACATTTTTGGATTATTGTAAATATGAAACTCATTAATAATTCATTTACTGTTCAAGATAGCTGACATGGTTTTTGACGGAATTGTGTGTCTGCAAGAGACAAAAATCAATCGAAAAGGATACAAGTTTCAAAGCGAAAATAGAGGAACGAAACAAACAGATTATACAATTAACAAGACAAAGCATAGATTAATGAAATACTCTAATCTGCTTGGACTAGCCGTCGTAGTTAGAGCAGATGTGGGATTACTAATCTTATTGCAAGAAAAATGTGAAAAATGCTGGGAAGATGCTAAGAAACTGCAGATGTGTAATCGCAATTTCAAATCAATAAAATTTAATCTGAACAACTTCTCGAGCGAAGCATGCCTCAAAATATTTTGGTTCCTATCTGCATAAATGAAGTGAGTAGCGAAAGTTATTGACCATTCTTTTAGAAAAAAATCCAGATCAAACTATAATGGTAATGAGCCCCACTAAGAAAATCCAGATTAAACGCTAAAAATTTTATCAACTTGGTGTTTTAATGAGGAGATTTGAAAGCAGTGAATTAGATGAAGATAAAATTGAGAATGCCGATGAGACTCATTTCGTGTTCAATAAGGACAGTGGAAAACCCCTTGCTTTCGTTGGTGACAAAGAAATTCGCTACACTCACCTTTTCAGTGGTGGTGAGCCCATAACTATGATGGTGAGAATTACTGGTGGTAAAAATGCAACCATTCATCCCCCAATGATCATATTTTTGAACAAAAATCGTTCGTACCCGGTTAGAGGGGTATCAGACACTGTACCAGGGGTGTGATATCACCCTGCACCAAAATGGTGGATAGATTACCTTACGTGGAACTCTTGGATTGCTGAGCCTCGCGCTATTTGAACATTATCGGGCCAAAAGACTAGGGTACTCTTGGCCGACAATTGTTCTTTTCACATAGAAGATGAATCGACTTTGAAAAAGTTGAATCAAATCAACACGAAGGTGCGTAAATTTTCACTTCAAGCAACCGATCGTGTCCAACCTGTGGATTCATTCGTCATTCAAAAAATTAAAGACGCATGGCGTCGAATTTGGGATAATTTTAACTTCAAACAAATCAAAAATGGAAACTGGAAAGACGGTTTCAATGGAAATGGGAGTGGGTTTCTGAAGAACCCTGGGAAGAAATGTTTTCTAAAACTGGCCGCCGATGCTGTTCGCGATGTAAATGAACAAAATTTTTTGAATGGAATTAACTTTGCACGAAAAGCGATGATTCAATGCGGTGTGTCATGGAATATTTATCAAATCTGGTCTGAAAAACAGCTCAGTCATGAGCTCCAAGAAATCTTCGGCAAATACCGTCCTTTCTTTGAAGGTCAACAAATTGCTCTACAAGACGTAGAAACATATTCACATTCCGAACAAAACGATTCTGGAATCAGTAAACGTCCCCTTGAAAATAAAATTTATGATGATAATTGATCTTTACAGTTCTTGTTAAGTCGGGTTACATTATTTTTGAACCACTTTCAAAAATTTTGCGTGCACATATAATGTGTGACACATTAATTTGCAAGAGGTCGGTGAAAAGACGAGGTTCACAAATAAAGTTACTCACTCTAAATCCTGTGCCCGGTGTAGTGTTTATGTTGAAGTGTACGATCCCCAAAAAATTATTTTGACTAATTGTCACAAATTTTATATATTTTTAAACTCTTTAAAAACAAGTTTGCTAAAAGAGACGTATTTAATAAAATAAGTTAGGCCATTTATAAATTTATCTTTCTTTAAAAACAGATTTCAAAAAGAAATTTTATGTAATGGATTCAATGGTTTTTGGTCGATACGTACCTCTACAAATTTGTCTCTAAATAACTTTCTGGGTTACAGAAAAGTCCTGGGTTGCAGGAAAATTCTAGGTTACCCAAAGCACTGAAATATTTTTCTTTTCCCATATTGATCTACTTCTTCGTCGCCACAGTTCCCTCTTTCCGTCGCCAGCCTCCCTTCCTACTTCCCTTTGCAGACATCATCGGTTGCCTTCAGATCGTCGTAACTTTATATTACTAACCTACTTCGCATTTTCGACAATGGACAACGACTGCATGCATGAGCTCAGCATCCCACAAAGCCCATCGAGGTATCGAAATTTTGAAAGTCAACAACTGCGTCACTCCAAGGATGTCAATTTATTTGTTGGGAAACGCATCCCAAAAATATTCTGCGTGTAAACAATTCCTCTATTAATACACTATGTAGATTTATTGTAGAAACTGAGTGCATTGCGTATAAACTATTTCGAACAACGCCGTACCTCCGTGCATACACATTAGATGATCCCGAAAAATGAACTATCTGGGAGTTTCTCGAAACAAGAAACTTTTTATTTCCAAATGGAATTGGTGGAAGGTAAGACCATGGTTTTTGCCAATGGACTGCGGAGGAATTAAACAGAGTAATGTTTTCTTATTGAGTTTCTTGTTAATTATCGGACAGCGAAATGTGAAGAAGTTAAACCATCAACAATAAAGGGATATTTTCTAGGTATTCAACGTTTCTTTACATATGATTGGGGATATGAAGTAAATCTTTTACAGGAACCTGTATTTGAGTGTCCACGAGAAGGTTTAATGCCGGTAGTTGACAACAAATTTAGCTTGAAACAGGCCGAAAGGAATTTGGTTGAAAGACACAATGTCCTTTCTATAGATGACCTAAAGAAATTGTTCGAATCTAATAGTTTATCACAATAAATTTGTGAAGGCTTTCAAGCAAGACTAATTGTTAACATCTATTTGGAAACTGCATTGCGCCTGACAGCACTTGTGGAACTTAATTTAAGTCAATTCACACATACTTTTCTGAAGGGAGAGAAGGTTTGGAAAATTAGATCAACAATAGGTTGCAGAGTTGGGGGTTCCAAAACAAAGTCTGGAAGATGGAACTCTGTTAGAGATAAGGAAACATAGTTCTGTATTTGGGACAGGGATATTGCAGAAGGAATTGTAAATATTTACAAGGATATTAATACTTATATGCAAATAAGAAAGTTGATGGACACACCAACTGATAGATTTTTTGGGTACAAATCATAACGGTAAAACGTTGCATATATCTTTCAAACGTCAAAACTTAGGTAGAATTAAGCTTAATAGTACAGTTTAAAAGGTCTGTAGACAGGAAGGGATAACGGGAGATGGAACAAAGAACGGAATGGTTTCTCACTAAATACGTGGTAGTGCGGTTACCATATTTCTGGAGAAAGTAAATGCCGATTGTTCTCTTACGGTGTTGACAGGTCATAGATATGTTCGTTCCCTTAAACATAATCAAAATTTACAGGGGCGTGTTGGGAAGAAACAGCAAGAAATTAAATTTGACTTTGGGGCAGAAATATCTGAAGACGGTCGAAAAAAGCGTTCTTTTGGAAGTATTGAAGTAGAAGAAAATTTCAAATTTGTTAAAATATTTGGCAATAGGAATGCTATTGTTTCTACAGAAAAGTTTTGCGAAACACCAGAAATTCTACCTGCCCTTGTTTCGAAATGTAGAAAGAATGAAGACTCTGAAGCGGGAAACACTTTCAAGTCAGTTGGATGCTATGGTATTGCAAATTGTAAGAATAATTTGATCATGGATTCAAAACGAAACGAACAACATGCACCTTCTATGGAAGGTCATGCATTGAATTTATTAACTGGGATCAGTACTCTAGCAGGAGGATCTATCACTGTGAATGTTACTTCCAATAAATAGACCTTATGATAATATATCCGGCTACGATTTTTGAGATGTGTGACGCAAACGAGAAGTTCAGATACGAAGAAAAAATTCACGAGAAAACCCTGAGAAGTAGTGTAGTACCTTCTTTTTTTTCATTTGTCCAAAGTTTGAAACTAGTAACAAGTTTCATTTCTAGGTTGTTCTGGTTGTTCTGTACTTCAAGGTAGAACAACCTACAAAATTATTTAAAATTTAGGATTGTCAAATCATATTCTTATTTTGAAACAAAATCAACAAATTATAAAAAAGAAAGTAATAAATGTTTAAATTTTTTTTAAAACAAAAATGAACAAATTATAAAATAATTATTAAGTTTTAAAATAAAGATTAACAAGTTTTAAATACAATTTTTCAAATTTTAATATAAAAACTAACAAATTTTAAAATAAAATTTATCAAGTTTTGAAACAAAAATTTTAAAAGATATTTTTGGTAGTTCATAATTTATTTCATTACAGCTATGTCTCGCACATGTGAAGACATAGCTTTGAACTTGCTGTATTTTACAGCAATGTCTGCACATGTGTGAGGCATAGACCATGTTTACAGCTATGTCAAGCACATGTGCTAGACATAGCTGTATGACCTGGCTTGATGTCAATCCCAGGCAGTGGACAACAGCTTGCGTTTACCAAGATAAAAGTTACAACAACCAGAAATTTTTACATATTAAATAAAAAATAATTAAAAGTTAGACAAATTTCAATTTGAATCTTTGAACGTCTGGCACTAGAAAATTATACACTGTTCCTTACAGTATATCCAGCTGCAAACAACCTGAAAACATATTTCCTGAAAAAACTCATAACAGCCGTCATTACATGCCGCTAATTAACACTGTAGACAGCGAGGTCATTGAATGTCCTCGCTGTCTACAGTGTACAATCTGAAATCATATAGATTAAATATATTGTAAATCCAGTGCAATGTGTTACCGATACATATCGTTACCCTTACCTGTGAGTGTACCTCTCGAAGCCTATTGACCATCATATGGAAAGACCCACCTCAAAGTGGTCATCACTCTACTACAAACCAAATCGTGTGCAGCAAATGGCTCACAATCCAGGACTTTTCCTGCAAATTGTTTCCCTCGCAGATACTTAATTTCGCGTGTTCATATTTTACCTTTTCTTTCAATTTGATGCAGTTTTAGAGGGACAATTATAAAAATTGTCCCAAGAAAGTGTGTGACAACAGCAAAAAAATTTGAAAACTTTATGTCGACATTTTTTACACGTACCTTGCGCTCTGAGCTACGCAAAAATACAGTGATTTGCACTTCATATGGGGATAGCAGGTACATTCAAATCAAAATATTAATTTGTTTCTGTACTCCATGTTTTTCCTGCAACCAGATGTTGATGTGGGTGATTGTAACTATTAAAAATATTAAAGAAAAGACCATTTTTATTTTGATTTGTTGTGCACTGTGACATTTTAAATATATTTAAAAATAATATAACTATGGCCTACTTCTGCTGTGACAAACTTTTCCATTAAATCATGGTTAGCACGTTTATGACTACTTATAAATACAATTTATCGAAAAAATGGAATGAAAAAATTATCACCCTCTTCACTCTGCAAACAATGGCTCCCAAATCAATCAAAGCACAATGAAGTCGGCAGATCAGTTCAACATGTAATTCAGGCGAAGGAGAAGAGTTACCTGGTGCACTCAAAACAACAAACACTACATCTAAAAGTACCGAAGCCCTCTCCATAGAAACATACTAACTTTTGCTACCATACACTATTTGAAGGCGGAACCAGGTTTTACTCCGAATTAGCACAAGGAATTTAATAAGCATGTCCAAATTATTGTAGAAGGAGTTCAGCCCATACGCGCTTGTGATTTACCATCCCAGATCAAAGACTACGTCATAGTTCAAGGTTGCCTTTTTAAGTTGGAGTCAGCCATTGATGTGGAAATTTCCAAATTGAAACAGGAAATTTTTACACGTCTGGATGCCATCGAAGTGGATTTACGATAATTTATAGCACGAAGAATTTCTGCACGTGATGTACAAGACAGAAACAAAACGACCGCCGGAAGGCGTGTTAGATGAAAAATAGAAAAAGAGGGAAACGAACCTTTCTGTTCTTCCTGTGTCGATGGATACTGTTTCTGTTTTGAACACCGTTTTCTGCCCAGTGACAGGTAAAAGTAAAAAGAAAAGAAAACAATTCTTAAAAAATTTGAGTTTTGGCCTAATTTTGAGGCAAAAATGTGATTGCATTATGTCAAATTTTTAAAATCCAATCCAACATGACACAAACTTTACACAAATTAATCTTTCATAAAAATTCTATCTGATCATATCAACCTTCCCGTCGGTTCATAAGTATCCAAAACATTTCCACTGCCAACTTGTTGTGTCGTTCGTTTTATTTCTCTCTCGACGGATGCCTGTTGCTCACGACCATCACCGTCCCTACTAGTGATTTTATCATTTTCAACTTGTTCCAATAATTTTCCTTTAATAGCTAATCGGACTTCATGCCATTTAACGTTTCATGTTTCAAGAGAGTTTTAGCCAATCGGTGTAATTCTCTTTCTTTTGTTTTCAAGATGTCCATAGCTCCATCATAAGCTTCATCTAGTAATATTCTGACTTCACTTTTAATTATAGACCTAATTCCCACAGATTCTTTTTCTTCTTCATAAACAACTCTTCCTAAACTTCTTTCACACATACCTTATTTAGTAACCATAGATTCAGCCACATTAGTAGCTTGTTTAAAATCTGAAGCAGAACCAGAATTAATATGATCATATTCAGAAATTATTTATTCTGCAGCACGTTCACCCATACAAGAAACTAACTTTGCAATCATTTGCGATCTTGTCATAGATGTCATATTTTTATCTGGTACATGTGCTACCATACCTAAAGCTTGTCTTCTTGGCCTCTTGGCATTATATTGAGTTATGTACAGGTAATGCATCCTTCATGTGTTTTCAACATAGGGCATGCTCATTTTCATGATAAGCTGTCATTTATCTTGTTTCTTGACTAAATACTACATATTTCTTTCATCACCCTTTATGGTTTTATCCTCAGCATTTTCTCAATGTACCATTTCAATTTTATTAAAATCATCAATAGATGCACGTATACCGGCTATATTAAATAAATTTGCTAAATCAGCACATGAAATTCCGGGTGTACTTCTTGCAACAATTTCTAAATTTACATGTTTACTTCATAGCATTTTCAGTGTACTTAATTCTAAATTTAATTCCTTCCACGTACATCAGGAGGTGGTGCAATAACAAGACGATCAAATCTACCATGTCATATTAAATCTTCATCTAAACTTTCTGGAAATTTTGTAGCACCAATAACTATATTACATTGACTTAGACTAAAACCATCAAGTTCAATAAAAAATTGATTCAATGTCATAGTTCAAAATCTTCAATTATTCGGTGATCGTTTACCACCAACTGCATCAATTTCATCAATAAATTTAATACAAGGCGAAGGTTTTCCAGCAGCTAAAAATAATTCATCTATACGTCTTTGCATCAACTCCTACACACATTTCTTCAAATTCTGATACAGATGTATAAGAAACCGGTCGTTTTGCTTCTCCTGTTATAGTTCTTGCTGATAACGTTTTACCTGTTCCTGGTGATTGTAATAATAAAACTCATTTTGGTGATTTACCACAAAGACAAGTGAATCGCTGCTGCAAAGTGATGGCGTTCATAATTCTCTTCTTTTCACAATATGTGTATATTATCATACATTTTGTATTTTACAACAACTTGTAATAGTATTGTAAGCAGTACTACCCAATGAGACGCTACTTTGGACTAGTAGGACTTCACAACTGTACTACAGGTGAAGGTTTGCTTTCTTAGCTTGGTATCATCATTAGCTATATTTGTTGCTAGGTTAGATGCATCTGGAAGCTACCGCATGTTATGAAATCCATACTCTAGCAAAATATTTGTGTATAGAAAGTGAATGAAAAATTAAGGAGGAGATATTTCAGTGGACCCAACTTGTGAAATGTTACTCAACAGGTTCATGATGGACCTTCAGTCAGTGGAGGTAGATGCTAGGAAAAAAGTAATTGGTTGACGGCGTCATGTAATATGTGCTGTACTGGACAAGTGTCGGCGATACCAATGGGAAAGATTGAGTCAAGAATAAAACTGTAACGATGTCATGCCGACCAGCAAGATCAACATCTGATTACATCATGTGCTGTATTCTAGAACAATCTAAAAGCTACTGTACTCTATCATTTTAGCACTGTACCCAGAGATGTAATCTGGAACCTCGCAAAAGGAAAATTATTATACTAATAATGGAAACACTTTACAAGGCTGAGTATAACTCTCTTCTTCTGGAGTCACCACCAAAAATTATTAATGTAGACGACAACCACTCGACCAATCAAACCGTTTTACTGGTAGCACCGCTTTCGAGTCATCGTCGTCTATTTGCCAAGGGCACCCGAGCCCGGCTACTTAGGCTATCTTCTTCTACAGTTTGACTGTAAAGTTTGAAGAGTAAGTACCATCTTTCCAATTCTTGGTTCCTCTTACACGTATCCTCATATAATCATATTCCACTTGTCGGCTGTTAGATAGGTAGATCGGTCGGATCAAGGGTTCGAGTAA
>JAULBU010079791.1:0-28439 GCA_032358235.1 Odonthalia washingtoniensis | reverse complement strand
GTGGTGCCAAGCACAGCCTGTCTGCGACGGATATTCCGGAGAGGAGAAGGGAAGTATCAGTTGCGGAAGAAAAGTTTATTATGAGAATTGGAAATGGGAACAAATATGATTATCCGTGGTGGCGATGTGCCGATCTTTCGAGGTTAACATACTTTGGGGAATTACCATCAACAATGCAGGCTAGACGAAACAACGAGCAGTCACCTGTTGAAGGGGATGAATATGATCGCAGAAGCAATGACATAGATGATGATATGCTAAAATTGTTCCGTAATGAAGTTGGTGTACCCATACTACATGATATATTGGGTTATATCCAAAACTTTGATCCGAGAAGTATTGTCGATGGAACTATTATGACCATTTCAAAGTTGGACGCTTGGATTCATTCCATAATTTAATGCCTTAAGGTCCAAGAAAAACGTGGTGGAGGGACGAATAGTAATTATGTGTCTGTTTGAGCGGACTCTTCCGTAGACAACCAGCCAAGTAATAGGACGTATTAGCAAATTTGCGTCGATGTGGTCAGAAGAATAATTGCGACTCCTACAGTTCTTGTCGACTGATGGAATGGAAGAACGGAAAAATACCGTCATGAATATGGAGCGGAATGCAACTGCTATAGTTGTTCTCCAGATTCGGGACCGTGTATTTAGTACAGTCCATCAAAAATGGTTTGCAAAATATATTTGTACTGAACTCGGAACGATCTATGATTTTTATATTTCCAAAATATGTAATGAGTGGTCCACCATCAATCTACTCGGTAATGTTGAAGTCGTAACAGAGAATATCAAAAACATAGAAGAAATATTTAATTGCGAGGCAAGTTATGCTGAGAATGAAGATGGATGCATACAAGAGGATGTGCATGGCCTGGCTGTAATTGGAAACCCGTTGCATGATGTGTTGGGAGCGAACAACCAATTACGTGAAATTCAGCCTGATCACATAGATAATGGGGATAAGACATCTTCTATTGGGAGGCAATTAAAAAGAAACACCCCATCGAAAGTTCGGCCTAAAATTAAATTTAGTGACACAGAGAACGACCAGGATGTCTTGAAAGGGGAGAATGTGCGGGGGCGGCAGCATCTTGGAATACGAGGAAGAGTCAGACGACGAAGATATGCCACCAAGCGATACTGATACTGAAAGCTTATCTGTATATGTTAACTGAAAAACTAAGCAATAAGGGGGATAGAATCGGCGAAAGAAGTACCGCGTTGTTTAAGAAGTGGCGAAAATGTCAGTGGATCTTCCACCGGTGTTCCGCGATCCAGTGAAAGACTCTTGGGAAAAAAGAACAAGACAAAGTAGATAGTATAATAAGTCGAAAAAGATTGATTTGTTATCTTTTCTATGAGACATATATTTATCTTATGTGGTTTGCGTTATTGTACTAGGTACAGGAATGATTTGGGAAGATGTGGGGAATAAAATATAAATGTAAATAGTGCGATGTTTATCATGAAAATTTGAACATGTAATTAGTTTATTAGCTATGGTGCATCAGTAAAGATATATATTATTCAAACATCAGACGTTTACTGCGAGTAGCAGTATATTTTGACTTTCCCTGTTATCGTTGGAGCTCTGTAGAAACGATTAATATAGAACCAATGATGAGTCCATGGCAGTTCATCTGATAAGTAATGAAACGCAAAATGTGACCGCAGGACGTGGACAGAACCCTCAATTCTGTCGAATGGAACAATACCAAACAATTCTGATGGTGTTGCACTGTTATCTTTGTCGCCGTTGGATTTTTTGTTTCGTGAGGCTGTGTACTCCACCTCTTTGCCCGGTTCCCAACGAAGGCAAACAAATTCTAGATCAATGTCAACACCGTCTGTGGGAGAGTTTTCTTCCATGTATTGGACAAAAGCCATTTTCCTGGAATCTGTTCTCAATTATTGCTTGACATGGAAAAGTAGAAGGACTTTTGCAACCCAAAGTTGTCGGTCATTGTCAGAACCATCTTTTATCAACACGAAACTGTTTCTTACAGCCTTGCTCGTCCCAAATTCATGTGAAGCCAAAATACGTTGCATAAATTTCCTACAGACTTCCTTCCTGGGAAATGTGATTTTATTAAGTGCTGCATCGTAATGTTTCAGAGTACGTATGAAGCCCCCCAACACGAACCAAGATTTCACAAACGTAATCGCTATGTCATTGTCCACTGTCTCGACATTGTTTTCTTCGAAATGTCCCGGTAGAAGTTTTGCAAAGGTCTTTAGCACATACGTTTTGAAAACGTAGTGCAACGTTTTCGAGTACTGACTACATTTGTCGCGAAGATTTGGGGCTGATACTTAATTACCAAGTTCATAGCTATGCACGATGTTATAGAACGAGACAGTTTCCCAGTATCGTACTAGGTGGGGAATCATATCTCGAATAGATTAATCATTACTAATGTACATCCTGGAAGAACCATGGCTTGATCGCAGCTGTCTCATGGAGGTCTATTATTTCAACAGTTTCATCCATTCTTGTAACGGCTCTTTTTGATGTTGTTCTATAAGCCATTTTTATGAATAGGTTGAAATGTTCGAAAGGTGCAGCATTAAGCATGTCCATATTTCCAAACTTTTTCAAATCTCTGACTACATGGTCTAAAAGGTGATATTTTAAAGTGAATAAACTACCACCTGCAGTATCTTCAAATGCGTCAGTCATCAACTGTGTAAAAGTGCAAATGTCACACTGCAGTGTTTCCAGTTCATTGTCATACCATCCATCCGTAACATTATCGGAATGACAACATTAACAATATCTGAATCGGTACAAACCTTTGTTAGAGGTGCCTCCTCATCATAGCCTGTAGCAAGATCCACCCAGGTTGCAACGAAAGGAAACACCATATCCAACTTTCTGTAGTTTTTCCCATCCAGCATTCCGCGTACCGCATCTGTTGTAAATATTCCATTCAATTGTGAGGACGATTCTTTCTTTCAAAAATCAATATGAAGACCTGGTAGTATGTAGTCATTCTGTATGACAGCTAGTATGGAGTTGGAGGCTCGTAAAATACTTGTTTTCATTGATAAAAATTTCTTCTTTTCCTCCATTGGACCGTGAGTATGTGACAACGTTTCTGATGAGAAATAGTTTATATAGAAGTTCTTAACCTGTTTTGATAGTCCCATGTGTAGATTGTGCAATGGTTTGAAGGTATAAATTAAATACACATCCTGGGGAAACACGCTTGGTATGCTGTGCATGTATTCTAAAAATGACTTCCACGGTGCTAGAGAACTATCTGCTAGTAATCCATCTGCTTCTTTAATGAGACGTATTACATTTTCTGGTTCACCGCTACTATTTCATTCCATTTCCTCTACTGTGAGACGCTGAATGTATTCACGTGCATGATTCGTTCCGTCCATATTTCGTAGTACAATTACTGACCCGTTCATCATATCTTGCATTCTTCCTAGACATCTAGAGCACGGTCTTCTGACTAAAGGTCCATGTCTAATGGCAGACGTATCCTTGTATTCAGGTAAGTCACATCAATATTACACAATGAACAGGAAACAATTCCACAACGCTTTGTTCCAGAGAACTTGGAAACCAGAGCGAGCATGTGTTTGTAGCGGTGATAGTATAGATGTAAAAGATTTGTGCAGAACATCAATTTTTGCAGCCCTCTCATCGGATGTCGATGTCAACGACATGTTGTCGAGGAGAAGAACGGTGTCGAAAGAAGTGAAGCCATAGATTGAGACATTATCATATGATTTGGACATCTGCTGATATGGGTTGGTATCCAACATGGAGGAACGCAATAATTGTATATCCGTTGTCGATGAGGTAACGCCGGAATTGTGCGCTGAAATTTAAAAATACAGCGTGGACGGGATATGCAACAAGAGCATTACTTTTCAATGATGTCACAGTTTTGTCCGAGTATATTTGTATGACACCAAGGAATGATTGCGGATATATGCCTTTATCCGTCACCCATATTGCATTGCCATCTACATCCTTCGACATAATGAATTTAAGCCGCTTCACTCTGTACAGATCTTTGCAATATGCAGTCTGTAATGGGTGAGAAATTTTCTGATGTGATGAAACCGTGTCCTTTAAAACTGGTCGATGTACAATATCGGTTAAAGCAGCCAGTTCTACATGCTTTTTCAGGACATCAATAACGATTTTTATATAACAAAGGATGGGAATTTGTACATGCATGTTATATTACCTCACACCGGAATCCGTCACGTACCAAGTTATCATTTTAATCCTTGAAGGATTGCAATGATAAATTGGTTGTTCACAACAGCGAGGGACTCAGCCTCATTCTTCACAGTAGTAGTTAACCTGGAGACATTGAAATGTTATTGACGTATTAGGGAAAACAATTTGTTCACTGCTTTTTTGGCACCTTTTGATATAGTTGCGATAGTGACAACAGCATCTGCAGTCTGATACCAAAACTTGTTCAAAGCTTATGCACTCGCCTTTTCCTGGATTTCATCTGGTACAATCTCTTCTTCAAGTGCAATATCACTATGTGGGTCTGCTGACTCACAAAAAACGTGGTGGATGCTTGAAATTCCATCTCTCACCGTATTACCACGTGCCATAAGATAGGTTGATTAGTGTTGGAAGCTATTAACCCACCGGTTAATACGGTTAAATGTTGCCTTATATTTTCATATAGCAGTGTGCTTACTCAAACTGGAAAGGGAAGTGGCGTGATGTAGACAACCATGTCTTTTGTATTGACAATGTTGTATTACCTTTCCCATGGTGATTATTGCTAAATCTGTAACAGGGTACACTTAATGTAGAAATGTTTAAATGTAACGTGCTAAAACAATTGACTAGTACAGGATGATGCATAACAATCAGGATGAATTACTGGCGATCCACCGTATCGATAGAGGACAATACAGTTTCGAACTGTAGGGGAAGTTCCTCTAATTCTCCCCTAATTCTCCCCAATGGAGAGAAGGATTAGAGGAGAACTAGCGGTACATTAGTTGAATTATTTAACGATAAAAACTTGAAACAGTACTAAGTTATCGTTCGTAAAGATAATTTTACAATTGTACACACTTATTTCCCGCTATATTTCGAAATTCCGAACGGAAACAGTAAGTACGAGACTGTTTTCCCCGTGGGACAGTCATCGTGTAACGATAATTTTTATGTGGGCCATAACTTAAAATTTTTCTTTCAATAAACGTGTAACATAAAAGCACTGCACTACATTCTGGGCAAAATGTTTTTTATGGGATTCTCCCATCCACGTGGATGGTCAATTTATTTTAAATAAACGTGTAGTTCTATCCACATGGATGGACTGAAAATGTAAAAAAAATGCAATAAGTTGTTATTTAAAAAAATTATTTAAAAAATTATTGGATAATTTTTTACATTTTCAGTCCATCCATGTGGATAGAAATTTGAACACAGTACATTCGAAAAATATACTTTTGAAGTATTGCTTACAGTAACTTGCAACTCTCAAACAGGGCTCAGAATCATACTGCCACCGAGGGAAAGTCGGACGTAGCAATTTTGTTATCAAAAGAACGTCTCCTACTCTACGAAAAAACTTATCTGAACAGAGTCTCGCAAGTTGATTTGAAATTTGAAGTGATCAGAATAACAATCAACATCTCCAAATCAACAGAACAAAATCAACAGGACAGGCAGTTCCAGTCACTACTCCCGTTCCATCATAAGACCATTCGTTTCCCCCACCCATTTCTTATTCAAAAAGACACACCTCAGCATTTTGGATACTATTCGCTATTCGTTAGTAACGACCTTTCATTGAAAAAAATTCAAAAACCATCCATCCACGTCACTAGAATCATACAACAGGAACATCTGCAACTTTAACCGTCCAACCTTACCAATACGATCTTTTCTTTTAACAATATCATCAACTACCAACTACTACCAACTTTCAACCTCCAACGTTACCAATACGAATTTTTCTTTCAACAATATCAACAAATATCACGTCTGTAACTTTCATTCTCGAAATGTGCTGGAAAATTTTTGTTTTTCAGTTACCGAAATCACCCGAAAATCGTGTAGAGTTTTAGGATTTTTTTAGGGACTACTTTTCGGGAGCGTTGTCAATAAAATTTTGATAATTCGGGAATTTTTTAACAATTACTTCATTATTACAGTAGTATTGCAGTAGTACTATAATATGATGTACAAACGACTTAAAAGTGTCTTACATGTTACCTTTCTTTAATTTAATAGTATAATGAATATATTTGGAACAAATGTTTTTCCAAAAAGATCTCGGTCTTTTCGAGCTCGGGGCCCAAAATTGCCCAAAACGTTATTGGAAAACCGAAAAAAATCATCACATTATGGCTTCCAATGTTGTCAAAATTGTGTGGAAAAATTTACGAAAAATATTATTTTTCTTCTGAAAACGTTATGGCAATTATCGTAAAATGTTTTTAGAAAAAAGTTTTTTTACTTCGATTTGACCCGGCTATGATCTTCCACTTTTCCGTCCTCTCCTCTCTTCACAGTTCTGCCACCAGGATTTGAAGCTCGACCATCTCCCCCGCTACTTTTCGTTTCCTTAAAGCGCCAGCCTTAAACTTCAGTCCATTACGAGTCATGGGAGTAGCCCTGTGCAAATTAAGCTGCTGCCGAGGAACAGGGATAATGTTAACAATAAACCAAACATTTGGTGACGTCGCAACACCCTGTGTTGGTTCAATCCACGACGGAATGAAATTACATCAGCTCGACTATAGCTGAGAAAAAACTATAACTCGCTCTATCATCCTTTGTGAATGCGTGATGAGGAAAGAGCCTGAAACGTGCCATTTATCCGATCTCCCCGACAGGTTATAAAGTGAAGGTGATTGTGAACGTAAAGTTGATTGTGAAATAACGATTGACGGCATTCACACCTCTACCTGTGCCTCGTCTAACTTCAACGCGTCTATCCTTCTACATACTATGCATGGACACAAATATAGCGTGTAGCATCGATCCACTCCAAGCAAAGCCATTGTCACAAGATTCGGCTCTTTCCAAAGATTTTTTAACAGCCACACACCCAGTTTCCATAACGCGTGTATCCTATACATTACCGTAAGTTATCGAAACCACACCTGGACGAACACCAAGTCTTCCTATCGGTTTACTGGATTAAATCCCCATCGCTTTTAGTAACAATCCCACTTGAGCCTCAGGAATGAATTGTACTTCAAATGATGTCAATACCCGTTGTCCTGAGAGGCGCAAATCTTCTCTTCTATCCTTGATTTTGAATGTAGTTATTTTTATTACAGATTGGATTTCTTCTGATTTTTCAGCAGGTTTGGCAATCTTGTTCGCCGAATTGCTGAAAATATCGCCACTCGCACTGCTCGGACGTACAGTTCGACGACTCGGAGCAGCCACCGGTTTAGACAATGTTCTGTTTGGTTCTGCTGATCCGTTACTGTTTTCTTCACAATCCCAACTGCTGCAATCTTTGACCGCCGTTCCATTAACTTGCTTCTTGACGGAGAGACGCTAGCTCGAGTAGTTGTACTGGAGCCGTTTCCCGATTTCTTTGCTTCGGGTATGACTGAACGTCTAGGAGATCGTCGTGCAGTTCCTGTTCCTATAGATGCCGGAATATGCTTCTTTATTTGCTCTATCATCCTTTGCGAATGAGTGATGGGGAGGGTGCCTGAGTCGTGCGATTTATCCGATTTCCCCGACTGGTTCAAAGTGAAGGTGATTGAGAAGGCTAAGGTGACTGTGCATTTAAATATGACTGTGTATAACGATGACGATATCCACTTTTTTGCTTCTATCTTCTTTCTTAATGTCGATACATTTGTTCCCATATACACCTTCATTCTACAAAACACCTCATCATAACCACCACCTCCACCTTCTAGTCTATCCTCTTGACCACCGTCATCAAAATCAATATCATCACCATATTGTACAGAGACAATATTTTAGAAAGAACTTTTTAACTTCAACTAACTTTCATTTATGGATACCAACTTTCAAACCCATCTGAATATATCAGAACCAACAAAGATATCATAGCTGGTATTCTAGCATCGGGATGTGTTTCAACAGCTTTTTAAAAATATCGTGTCGCCATATGTTTATCAGGATTCATTCCAATTCCTTGAGAATGAATCATACCTAAGTTAAACATAGATTCTGCAATACCCTTACCTGTTTTAATAGCTTGTTCATAACATAATACAGCACGTTTATAATCCCTAGCTTCCCCGTATACTAAATCTTCTAATCTTACCATAGCTTCTTTTGTAAGTTGTGAAACACTCATTTGGTATAACCCCATTGCTTGTTCCACCAACACCTATCTTTCTTCCTTTAGAGAAACTTCTTCTTCTTCTTTATTAATCATCACCCAAAATTTCCTATAATTACTTGTACTGGTGGTAATATCATGAAATAATGGTATGTTTTATTAAGGTGTGTTCAAGACTTCATTGTGATCTCATATTTATGCTGCATTATATTGTCCTTCTTCTAATCCACAATTGGCAGCAAGTAAATATCTAAATAAAGAATCTTCATAATTATGTTTTTCAAAAGCTCTTAATGCTCTTGTTAATAGCGTACCCCACAAACCTTGTTCCGCTACAATTTTCATATGTGAATTACATTTTGAACAATCAATAGTATCACCACTAATTAAATATATTTCTCTAACGTGATGAATATCTTTTATATGTCCATATTTCCTAGCTGCTGTATCGAATAAAACCAAACTGTCTTTGGTTGATTTTTTTACACCAATAACTTCTTCGTAAAATATACCAAGGTTATATAAAGCTTCTGATACTTCGCTTCCAGAACTTTTTTTCAAAATACTTAACAGCTGAACTAATATTTCTGCCATTTAATCCTATAGCACGTAAATTCAGATATCCCATACCTAATAAACCAAATCTTTCATCTTCATCAAATGCTTTTTTAAAGTGATATAATGCACTTTTATTATTTCGTTTTTGTAAATCTAAGAAACCTAAATGTGAATGTGCTTGTAAACGGTCTGATGATTGTATTGCTTGATTGAACCATTTTCATGCACTGGTTATATCTTTTGGTACATCAGCAGCTCCATAATAATATAATCGTCCCATTAATAATTGATAATGTGGTTCACCTTGATCTGCATTATGTCGATAATATTGTACCATTTCATGTTTCTCACCAGATAATCTTTGTAATCCTTCTTCAGTTAAATGCTTTCTCTCAGCTTGTGGTAAACTATATCCTTTAGGTCTTGATATACAACTTGTTAATCTATCTATATCGTCTTCATCAAAAAAATTTGATTTATCTTCTGTTTTTAATGTATCTCCTTTTTCTTCTTCCATGTTTACTACTACTTCTTCTGTGATGAATTGGTCAATATATTCTATCATGAAAAATCCTTCATGGCAACGACGCCAGTGATAGAGAAAGAAAAGAGGTTAGAAGACGGAGAAAAACAGAGTGCGGTGGACGAATCTGTAAATAAATATGGATGATGTCGACGTACATGTTAATGTTGACATCCTCTTCTTACCTCGGTGACGAAAGTTGGAACAGAAAAATGTAATCTACGACATCATCCCCAGGCAGAGGCACACTTTGTAGTTTCGGGGCATGATCTGACCCGGAAGTAGAAAGTGCAGACGTCATTGACCGAGTATCTCTATCACTTTTCATGAGTGAGAAACAATCATCCTCATACATATATTTATCATCGAAGTCCATACCATCCATGCATGACTCAATGCAAGCGGGAAGGGTAGATGGATCGGTATGAAGCATGAGATCTTCTTCGACTTTGTTCGCATATGCCCATGTTGATTCACTATTATATTGGATCAGGACATGATCGGCTATTTATGTTAATTGGTGTGTTGGAAGAAAGACGTCGTTGAATGACAGGTCAGTGAAAGAAACATCTGGCGGTGATTGAAGTGGTGATGTTGATAATACTGGTTTCATTTATTATTTATGAGGTGATGACTTCTGTGTGATCTGCGTCGTTGCAGCCATTTGTTGGGTATTGTTAATATCATTATTATTTGCTTGCATAAGTCTTCTCTGTCTAGCGTTAACGACGGTAACTAAAAATTGTTGTTGATGTAGAACTCGGCGACGACGCCAGTGATAGAGAAATAAAAGAGATTAGGAGAAGGAGAAAAACAGAGTGCGGTGGACGAATCTGTGAATAAATATGGATGAAGTCGACATACATGTTAATATTGACGTTGACTACATTGTGTTGGTAGATTGAAAAGAAAGAGGATGAGTGAGAAAGAAGGGTTCGCATGATGAATGGCAATTATTAGAAAAACATCAAATAATATTTGAATAATACCTTGTTCTGGGTCAAAATTACAGTTATGCTTCAAAAATATATTCTTGAATAATAATAATAATTTACACATTTTGATAAAACTAAACATTATTGTTCACCAGTACTGTAAATTATTTTGACGCTGACTATGAAAATGACAATTAATCCACCCCCTCTCAAATACAGATGTGATCCAAAAACCCAAAATCGATCGTTCAGGGACAATTTTACGAATGTAGATCACTCTATGACGATGGAATTTTTTCAGGTTATCGAAAGACGCGAATTCCCATAGCTCAAACCAAGATCAAACTTCTTCCAAATCCGGTGGTGCCCCGCCTCGTCATTTTTTCACTAATAATCGTGCGAATAAAGAGGCTGAATCGAGTGCCTTCGGCGCAGTAGATTGTCTTTTTTGACCTGACGAATCGATTGGTTGTGAAATCATCGGGCGAGGCACAATGTGTACGTTGAAAAAGTGTTGGATTTGTTTGGTGGGTCGGGGCACGGTCCCACCGACGTGGAAATTGAATAGTTTCTTTGTAAATTGGATTTTGCATTTCGGCTTGCAGATCAGAACAATTCTGTGTTTATCTCACTTGATGAGATGAAAAACCTCCTGCAATGTTATGCACCTACCGATGTCACAGCACGTGACATGCTTTCTGGATATAATCCACTATAAAGAAAGGTTTTTGGGCGAGACGGGTGTCGCACACTGGCTGCTCGGGATTTGTATGAGTTTTCTGAAAATATTTTACAACAACAATTTGTGAAAGATGTGAATAATCGATCCCAACACATGATTAATATGGACGTGGATGGAGACTAATTTTCTCGCGAACAGGACAGTGAAGACCTTGAATTTATAGAACCGGAAGGTGACATATCTGTCACAGGTTCTAATTTTATGAATTCATCAGAGAGAGCGTGGATACTCTGGAATCAACCGTCTCCCCGCCATTCCTGGATGGATGATAGCCTACCTTTGACTGGGGTCAATTGGTCTCTGTTGGATTAGCTGGAGCAGTAGCCCGGACATCCTTTACACCATTTGAACGGTTGAAAATCCTGATGCAGATAGTAATAAACCTGATACAAATTCATTCAACATGAAATGTTGCAGATTTCGGTACTTACCCTCTCCTCCAGATTGAAGAGAAAAACACACTGTATGTGATATAAAACATTTGTTTAGTTTTGTTTATAAATTGCAATTGTAGAAACTATTGATAAGATGAGAACAAATAAATTCATTCGTATGTTTCAACCGAAAAACCAACTGGTAAGTGTTTAGAGAAACATAGAGTATATCGTAAGGGAGACGAAGCACATGATGAACTTCGAAAGAAAGGATTCAATGGAATAGATATTAAAGGGATGCAAAATCGTGAAGGCTGCTTTGTTGGTCATACCCTCAACAGACAAGGACGTAACGGAAATATGGATGCTCACTCATTTTTGAAGGAAATGAAGAAGTACCCGGTCACCAGTTTAGAAACATAGCAAGGACAGAGTGCACGTGAAGGGCCAAAATATGAATATACGAAACAACAACAGGACAATGCAGTGGACGTGGACGTGGAAAATGAAACTTTGGTATCGTCGCCATTACAATCTCCATTGTGGACGCGATTATCAAATGCTACAGGAACATCTACGCACAGATCTTCGATTGTTCGATTGATGCAAAAACATGTTTTGGAAAACGTTGAAAACATTCCTCTGGACCACATTGAATTACTAGCTCGTCGTCGTTAGCAACCGGAAAAATATCTGAAAAAATAAAAGCTAAAAAAGAAACCTCGTGCTCTTTTTTCTTTTTCAAACCTTTCCTCCCCTTTGCGACATACCAGAACCCCTCCGCTCCCAACTCCTTATTTATTTTTAGAATGTTATTTTATGAACACTTTTTCAATCTGTCTTTACGAACGACGAAATGTTTGTGGCAGGTTTTTGCGTTGGATAGATTTATCCTTATTGTGTGAGTTTTGACTGTCAAAATTATTTCGATGCCCCTCGGAATTGTTTTGACAGAAATAATTGATAACATAACATTTTGGGAATGAAAAAAGAAGTCAGGAGAAGAAATTAATAAATTTAGACCCTTCTCAAAATAATTTCGTTTCTCAAAATTTGCGATATAATCCGCTGTTCCCACGTTTGCTGCTCCAAGACTTCTAAGTGATATGGTAAACGATGGATAGTTCATCTGGGAGTCGAAGAGTCTCGTGACATATGCGTGTAGTGGAAGAGGTCCATCATCATCGATGTCTGGACATACAAGTAAAACATCTCAGGATGATGATGAGCAGATGGATACACAATAGGGTACGTAAATCGTTGTTCGTGAGTTCAACTTGGAAGAATATGAAGATATGGATATATGCGTGACCATATTTCAAATAACTGATGTCGGCACCACTCTTCGTGAGATACATAATGATCATCGAAATGACATCATGGATTCTATAAAGAAGCAAGAGTTTTGTCACGTAAAACGACATTAACGGTGACCAACAATCCGAGCAAGAAGAAAGGGGTGGAGAAGTTCGAAGAGTTGACCGAGATGAAGAATGGAAAAAGGCACCTGAATTCTGGATATACGATGGACACGGTTGATGGGAGGCATCGAGAATCCTGTTTGCATGAACTGGCTGCATACAAAAGCTCCCAGTACTCTTGGGAACGCAAGCATTTCCGGGTCTGGGCATTACACCGAAAAGATGGTATTCCTTTAAACGCTTGGGAAATAATTAACCACAGTCGGACAAATAACCTAACATCTGAAATTGTGAGAGCAGATTCTGGTTTTGTGGATAACGTTCAAAGCATCATCAACTACTCCATTAGTTTTGAATCGCAATATGGCGTTCCATTCCACGATGTGCGGATTACTGACATCGTTACTGATCTGATGAGAATTAATTTTCTTCGAGGTAAAAGTCGAACTCATTATGAACGTTGTGTTTGAGTGACCAAGTTCATTCTTAAAGATGCACAAATAATTTGTATTATCAAGTCGTTCACGGAAGGTGGTGGATCCGAGACGAAGGGTGCATTAAGTTTGGCTCATGTCTATGACGCAACATTGATGGCGGCTAAACTGGTTTACTTGCCGTACATGATGTCATCGGCTAATTAGTACATCACCAATCCCGAAAGACCATCACCTTTCAATGCGTCAGCGTTCTACAAAGCATGCGTCACCTTTCTGAATGGTATCAGCGACATATTGCAAGACATCTTGACTGATGACATGTCGTTGGAGGCTTTCATGATTATGGATGTAGAAAATCGGAAGGGTGCTCGAATGCAAATAGGGCATCTGTTTACAACGCAGATGAAATTTTTCAGCCATAATTCCAAGAATAATAAGAAAGGGGAGCTGAAGGGAATTTGAACGAGAAAAGAATTAATTCGGCTTTGTCAAAAGTGCGAAACCATTACAACCTGGTGAAAAATAAGTTTGGAAAGACTTCCACGTCTGGAAAATTGAGGAAGGATGTTTCAGTACTACAGACAACAGAAAGAACTAGGGATAAAGAAAAAGCTCTTTCTAAAGCAGGAAAAGTAATCGTCTTAAAAGACAATGAAGACAATGATGGAATAGATGATGGAAGTGTTGATGAGAGTGGAACAAGTACTAGTGGTCAAGCATCACCGAAACGGAAGAAAAGGAAGAAAGGGAACAGTAGTTCAAAGACTAAAAACCGAATACCACAGGAAGTGAAAAAATAAACGGAAAGTGGAGAGAAACATCGTAAAGTTAAAGCTGACCTCCCTCAAGCACCCCTGGTAGGTTATCCGACGCCTATATTTCAAGAGAAAACACGGAAGCTCGCTTCAATTCCAACGCTATACTTCCTTCAGGCTTGCGTGCTTCTTCTTCACGTTCTTCAATTAATGATGACGCAGCGCATGGTGATGTTATTCACTAACTGGCCTGTTTCTCGGAACCACGCAAGCATAGTGCGGAAAAATCTTCCAGCAGTAAGGATGTGTTGCTTCTTAGAAAACTTGCGTGGTTGTGGGTAACATATAGGCAGTTTATGGAGAGGTTCATAATTGGAGACGATAATGAATATTCGAATAGGGTTTACAACATAAGGAATGAAGGGTACGGGGAAGCATATTTAGAGAGGAGGGGCACAGAGTTGTGGGCCGACGGCTACTGCATTAAACCAGGTATGGCGGATCCATGCGAAGTTACCAGACACATATTGGAAAAAATGAAACTCCCGGACTCCTTCCGCAATGAATCGTTTGAAGGTCTGCATCAATTCGTGGAAGAGACCCCTCCAGGAGAGGAACACCTTCGCAATGAAGATAATCGAAACTTATGGAGTCCTATAGTTAATGTTGCTGTTGAAAAAATGACAAGCAGGACCGAGATGCCGGTATTGCCCGTTACTCGTCAGCTTCGGAACTACTGGCAGGACACATGGAAAATGATGGATCTCGAGTATAGTCTGCGAGAAGACGTGCTGCATTAGATGTATGGCTCGGCTGCCTGGCCACGTTCGTTGGATTAGATGGTAGCGGTTTAGGTTCAAGTAATGCTCTAATTCCATTAAGTGGTGGACGTTACCTTCTGACAAGTAAGAATTGTCCTGCCCAGGCTGTACACAACAATGTTTTGGTAAAAGATCTTAGCAATCCTGGATTCTTCATAATGATCACTGGGAAGGACGTTTGTAGGCCTAATATATGCACTTCCTCTCATAAGTTCGTCATCTATAGTGCAGAAAGTCGTTCTAGAGTCGCGAAAGACTTGAAACTGGAACCACTTGAAATTCCTCCATATTAAGTGTTCGTTGGACATGGACATGTCCAACATGGAGGTGTACAGTTCAATGGTAAGCATTGGTTGCGATACCACATGTAAGTTATACCAACAGAGTACTAATTGTGTGATGCTATTGCCTTCGCTTATGATGATAGTTTTAATTTGATAGAGAGTGACAAAGAATCAGAAGATGAGACAAATCAGGATGAAGCACAGGACGACGAAAGTGGACTGGGCAGAAGACGGCGCTGAAAATTTGGAAGCAATGTTGATGGTACCCTTGAGACAGCTGTACTACCGGAACATGACTCTTGATGACACATAACCGTATATCACATTTCAAAATAAACTCCTTTGTTTAAAGTATTTGTAAACTGTTCTTTTCTAATTGCAGGAATTAGTCTGAATTAATCCAATTCAATCCAATTATTTTCATTGGTATTCACATTCCTACTCAAGAAGAACAATTACTTCCGAATGAGTCAGGATGTGGCTTACTTGAACTAATTACCATATACGGAACGACTCGATTCCGAATCCCCTGAAATTGCTGTTCAACAGCGAGTTTCTCCGAGTATCAAGTTGATACTCGGAGCAAGTGCAGGGGTAAAGAATAGAAAACGTAAATGATTCAATCATTACGGTTGAACCATCTACGTTTTCTTTACAACTTTTATCCGATTTGTGGCTGACTCAGGCTCGGAGTTACTCGGATTCAGCCACAAATTGGAATATGATGTTCCATTTTTGGCTGATAATTTATATCAGACACAAATTTTATCATACAGTTATGATAACTTGAAGGTATATCAATGATATAGTAGTACTGCTCATATTTGTGGCTGGCAGCGATAAATATGACGAGTACTAGGGTTAAAAATTTGAAAAATAAATAAATATAAATTTTCATCCACATAGATGGACAGAAAATGTGAAAAATTATTATCGAGTAAATTTTTATTTAAAAAATTATTGCATAAGTTTTTTGCATTTTCAGTCCATCCATGTGGATGGAAATTTATTAATTTTTTTCCTGAATTTAGTACAGTACGTTTTTCGTACACGTTTAATAAAAGAAAAGGTTTCTCACTCTTTTCCTGAATTTTGTACAGTACGTTTTTCTCACACGTTTCTTAAAAGAAATTTTTTCTCACCATTCAAGGATGGACTGAAAATGTAAAAATTTATCCAATAATTTTTATAATAAAAAGTACTTGATAATTTTTTGAAATTTTTCCCGATCCAGGTGGATGGAGAAAAAAAACATTTTCTCAGAATGTTGTGCAGTGCTATTTTCCTATTATCTTACACGTTTCGTAATATATATAGTATATATTAAGAAACGTGTATATTATATTTATTTTCCCATTGCATGGCCAGAACCATTTCATTATAGTCACCACGACTATAACATGATGTTATGAACGGATAAAAAATGGAAATAATTACACAATTTTTATTTAAATAATTATTCAATAATTATTTCAATTTTGACCCAGATTGATGGAATTGTGTTTTATACGTCAGCTCGTTTTATATTATACTATTCATATATAATAGAATGTGCGGAGACTACTACCACTACAATCAGTTCATAATTTCAGGATTACAAAACACATTGCAGAATCCATTTATACCATTGTCCACTCCTTCAATTAATTACATCCGTCACACCCGTTCCAGGTTCCCCTTCCCCTCACAACAAATATCGTAATTCATCTCCCAGCAGGCGCTTCGCCAATTGTCAGCACATTGAACCCGTTCCCGAAGGACACATCTACACAAATACATCTACAGTACATCCATGGAATCCATACGAAAGAATTCACCACCAATCCCAGAAGAAGTGTCATCCAACAGCATGAAGAAGAAAAATCTCAACCGTGACCTTCTCCTTTCACTGGTAACGGTGCTTGGCACTGAATAATTCAAGGAAAAGTTCTCGGTCCCGCTTCTCAATTGTACACAGTTCTTCAAATGGGCGTTACACAACGCCAGTACCGATGTGGATAAAAATGTTGGGGACATAGTCACGGAGAGAGTGTCACAGAAGGATGTTTCAAGTTCTTAAGAAGAAATCCAGCCATCAGCTTAAACAGAAAATGAAACGGAGACCACGTTTTTGGTATATGCAGGAACGCAACAAACAAGACGAACCTTTCGTTCAGATTTGGCTGTTGCAACTTTCGCCGTAACAAACCCCCGAATTTTGCAATGTTTCTTAATAGAGTTCAACGATCTCAACATTTCCGCCCGTTTTCTGAATGAACCAAGGCACCTTCAGATGATTTTAGGTCCAGTTGAAATTTCAGTGCGGAAGAACTCACCTATCTCAACTTGCTTGATGACTGAACCAACAACCTTAGAATGCATCCTTACATTCCATGCCCTCTGCCTGGTTTCAGAAACATCGAAACACGCAGACCCTAATCAGTGAGTTCATGTCAAAGCTCTTCCAACAAATGTACAAGAATTGGTAATTGTGTGCAAAAGTTGATAAAGGCGTGGTTCTTTCTATCTAGGAAATGTGGATTCAAAAACTTTGCTGAAGAAATATGTCCGTACATATTCTTCGATACAGGAACAGGCCAGTACTCCAGCTTAGAAGATCGGGCTAAGAATGGATTCGCTCCAATTCAACAGAGACTCTCATTTTTATCGGATCAAGTGGTACGATTTTCGTCTGAGAACGTCGATAAGAAGGCGTGGTCTTGATCACAGGCTTAATATGAAGCATTGCGTCATATATTAGGTTCTTTCTTTTCCTCTTTATCGGATTTGTGGTTGAACAATACATTTTATTAGCTTGATGACAAGCAGTTAATGCAATTGGAGCCTTTTCAACAATTCTTCATCATTTCAAGAAATGATATTCAACTGGATGATACATCTTTCAGGGATGCGTTGAGTACATCTCAAGGATTTTCTTCTTTATATCTTCCCATATTATTTGCTACATTACCTGATTTAGTGGTAGGGGAATATTCATTAACGTTACCAATACTTCCCGGTGAATAAATTGATGTACCAAGTGGAAACAAACTAGTACAACCGAATTAAGTGGCCGTGATGATAGTGAAACATCAGAAAAATCGTAAATGTGCATCAGCTTCCGAACAGTATTTCGGTAAGAAAAGAAAATCAGAAGCGGCTGGAACTAGTTCCAAAACAAGCACAACGCAGAGAAGAAACGATGTGGTTGACAATGAAGAAATAGAGGATAGGGGTATGGATATGGTGAATCCTGCTGATTCATTGGATTTTGGAGTAGCGGATGTCCAAAGAATGGACTTTTTAACGAAGAGTATGGAAACCGTATGTAAAATATACGATGTAGACTTAATGGATATTGTAGAGACACACGAAACTGAGGTAGGTGTTTCACTAAAGAGAAAGGTCAATGTCATCCGTACAGATCCTCCGTACAATACAATAAGGGAGCAGGATCAGGAAAATACAGAGTAAGACATTTTCAGAACTACAGACATGAAGGAGATTGTACAACTGATTACGACAGTCGTAGATCCAGTTTCTCATGGTCACATATTCTGCAGTACCTTTCAATTCAATCCTTGGTATCGATATTTGGCTTCGGAGAGAAATGATGATGATGATGATGATGGTGATGGTGATGGTGATGGTGATGGTGATGGTGATGGTGATGGTGATGGTGATGGTGATGGTGATGGTGATGATGGTGATGAATCTTCAAAGTATGAAAGATCTTTCAGTGTGTAGAGGCAACCCTTAATTTATGCCAGATCACCCAGTACATATGGGTGTGATCCCAGGATTCGGAGAGTCACTCATGTATCGGTGACGGTGACTGAAATTCACTTCTGGCATACAGGTATGGATAACATTGAATTTTACAATAGGAGATACTATAAAAATGTCGCGGAAATTGCTACCAACCACCAAGGTTGTACCAATTGAATGAACAACATACGACGCATTTCTCACCTTGAAGTTATTTACAGGAATAGTAATTCAAGAATGGTTACGAGAGGAGAAGACATATGCTCCGTCCGGAGCAGAAAAATAGGTCGTGGATGATGGAATTGGTTTCAAATTTCTCCCAGCCTAGCGATTCGGTTATCGATTCCTGTTTGGGAACATTATCTGTTGCTAGGGCTTGTTTGTTACTGCCAAAACATCGCCGTTTCATTGATTGTAAAAAGGATGCATATTGTGTGACTCAGTCAAGACCGTATTTGGTGGAGGTTTATGCACGTCAGCTGCTGAATCCAGAATCAGATTTAATAGCTGATTACACAGTTACAACAGCAGCGGAGAGATTTTTAACGGCAATGGATGCATTTAAGACGAGGAAGAGGGTTGATATGTGGAATAAACCAAGTGGCCTTTTGCCTATTCAAACCTTTCCAGACAACATTCTGCACTGCTTGCAACAATATACAACGACTGTACAATTTTCAAAATCTGCAAGAATGAACCAATATCCCAATGGGATGGAAAGTACGTTTCGTGTTTCAAAGCTTGGATCAGAGGTGCTTGCTTGGTTACAAGGCTGGTTCTCTGTGTGTTTCGGTACAAAAATCAAGAATTAGACACCGCGAAGCTGATCTCGGTGTTTTCAGTAGAGGAGTTTCGGACCTAATGAACCCATCAGTTTCTACTATGGAGATCTGGTGCACACAGAATTGGGTAAACAAGGTCAGATCGCAAGAACATATTGTGTGGGCCTCCTGGAGGTAACGCCTAAAGACTTCGGAAAATGGGCTGTGGAGATTGACTTAAAAGTGACAGATGAGAAAGGAGACTAGCATTCCGTTTGGTTTGTACCACCAAACTTCTGTGCAATGCAGTACATCAACGGCAGTCATTATTTACCGGCTGATTTGGACATGCAAAAGGATAAACATGGGGACATAAAACCAAGAACACCAAATGTTTCATGGAAGGTGTTTTCAAAACCCAAAACAACAACATCCTATTCCAACTATAGATGATGGGCATTGATCCTTCAAGGAACATAGCTGTTAGTGAAGAACTCTACTTGGACTATGGTCGTGAGTATTTTTCGCAATACGCAAAACATACATTGTATCAGCTGAGGTAGATTGGACTTACTTCAAATGTTTATTTGAGTAACAATACATTCTCCCGCATCTCTCCAAAAAACGTTTCTATAAAATCAGATTTTTAATTTTTTCCATTTCACCGTAGTGAGATTTTTTCATCATTCTACTTCGTTGTTGTTCATGCAATGTCTTACTAAAAACTACTGCAGTGGTTTTAAGTTTTGATTATCACACATTTATTGAAATTTTACGTTTTACAGTGTGTCACATAAATACCATTTCGTTTATTTTCAAAGGCCACATCCTTTCTTTGCATTTTCCTCAAAACGTTTATGAAATTAAACATATTTTGGCCCATGCCGTCCCCATTTAAGATAATATGCAGTTTTTTGGCACAAACTGCACATTACCTAGTCTACTACGGATGTTTCATACCTAAATCTCCATTTAGCCCCCATAAACCCAGTTCACACATAGATTACATTCGGGACTCCACCTTTTGGAATCCAACATCCTTTTCCGAAGACACTGACGCGAAACCATTCCATAAAATTGATAGAACTAATCAATTAAGAGTAATTGAATCATGGTGGTCAGTAGAACCATACCCTAAAATAACATTATTGGGTAATTCACCAAGTACATATCATATATTAAGATCATATAAATTCGTTCATAATCCAAATATAGATATAACATTTAAAGGTATACCATTAGTATCATCAATTTTAAATACAATAATTGTAGCATGTAATTTCAAAATGAAGTCGAGTGCCTGCAGATGTTGATTGTCTCCTTCAGAATATTCACAATTCACACCACAATATCACTATCAGCATCATCATTACTAGCAATGTCAAGATCAACATTACAAGCAATATCAATATCAACATCACCGGCAATATTACCATCAACATCAACATTGCCAGAAATTTCAACATCAAAATCAATATCACTATCAACATCGATATTACAATCAATATCACCATCACCATCAACATTACCAGCAATATCAACATCAACATCAACATCATCAGCAATATCTCCATGTCCATTATTATTACCAGCAATACTAACATCAAAATCAGTCGTATCATACGTATCATACTAATCAACATCATCATTCACATCACTGATCATCATATGGACAACAACGTATTTAAATGTATTTCCTAGTGCATTGAGTAGAAATGGTTCCGATTATTCTGCTCCTATATTTGGAAATTTATTAAATGCAACTGAAGTTAAAATATGGACTGATGTTGATGGTATTCATTCAGCAGATCTAACAGTTGTTAAAGATGCTGTTGTTGTTCCTGAAATTTCATAAAACGAAGTTACACAATTTGCTTATTTTGGTGCTAGTGATCTTCATCCAGATACAATGGCACCTGTCGTTTCGAATGGAATTCCAATGCGTATTACTAATACAAAAAATACAAAAGCTATTGGAACATTAGTTTGTAATACACCTAATTCAAACTCAGAAATCAATACTCAAACATTATTATCAACAGTATTCCGTGATATGGAAAGTGTTAAAGGATTTTCAACAGTTCAAAACGTATCATTAGTAAATATAGAAGGTACTAGTATGATAGGAGTTTCAGCGATTGCATCAAGTGCATTTAGTTCAATATATTATGCAGGTGTATCAGTAATCGTAATAGTACAAGCATCAACTGAGTTTTCAATATGTATAGCTATACCATCATCACAATGTGAAGAATCTGTATTATCTATACGTACATCATTTCGTTCTTATTTATCAAATAAGTTAATATCATCAATATCAACTATACCTGTACTGGTAATTCCTGGCCTAATACTACATCACTGACAGAGAAAAATAAAGTAAACGAAAGTACGTCGAACAAGTAAGGCGGAAATTTTAGTTCTCTAGTTTATAAACAACCGATGAGACGTTCTGGTTATACACGGATTCTCATCCATCACATATCTACCTCGACACCGAAATCAGCATCAACAGGTTCATTTAATAGTTTCATAGATTTGGATAATCTATGAAAGAAGTAGGCGCGTCAATTGCTATGTTGTTTGTTAAAAATATAAAAGTTTCAATTTCTTTTTTAAACACCTTTGAAATGATTAATAGATGGACCTACTGGTGAATTATTTTGGGATCTAGCCTGTGTAAATGGTTCATTTCCAAACAGAGATCAATAAACAGAAAGGCATGCGTAACATTTAATGTAGATATCAAAGGATGATGGTAAATGGTTTATTCTTTGTTGTTCTATTCCATTGAAATTCATATTGTGTGGAAATTGAATGTCAAGGTTGGGTGCTGGAAGAACAGGACAAAACCAATTTCAGTTGATGACATCACACTTTTTATGATGATAACTCAGTTTTCTTCATCATTAGTGGAAGAACAGCGACTGGATTAGCACAGACGTGATATTCATGGTAATAGTAATGTTAATGGCGATGATAATGATAATTATGTAGAAAGTCAAATTGTGGTTGATTATGAAGGTTTAATATGGAGATATGCTTGGAGATAAACAACATACACCATTACGAAACAGGAATACGAATAAAATGGTTGATTCATTAATGTTGGATTTGAAAACAATACCAAAACATGTTTTTACCTTGTTTTTCACTTCTTACATAACTTTACAATCAATTTTTCTTTCTTCTTGAGATTTCAACCCATCATCCAAACATCTACCAAACGTTACCAAAACAGAAACTCGTTCAAAATCTATTTTACTAAATACAATCCAAAAATCGTTTCTCCAATTACAACATATTTTCGACACTTCCTCTCCAGCTCCCACCCGAAATCTTCGCACACAGATGAACTCAGATATATTATCTCAGAGCGCTGCTTCTTTAACCGCAGAATTCTTATCTCCTAAACTTGAAACGTATCGTTATTTACATTATGACAGTAGGTGGCATGAAAAGTCACCATCACCACCAAACGCCGCTCAACCACCACATTTGCTTGTCTAATTCTAGTATGGTCATATGCTCTTCGTTTATTTCGTCTTCTACTAGTAATACGGCGACGACGACTACTGCAGCGAGCAGTACGGGGTGCAACAAGGAAGATGATGTGGAAATCATCTCATTATCATAAATTTAAAGTGGTTTCTCTTTCGAGACAGCTTAAATATAATAAACAACGTCAATTAAACAACGTTCATACTATCATCGTTTATGTCAAAATCTGCGCTACGATCGAAATTTAACAAACATAATCATATTTCATTTCAATATATAACCAAACGTTTTCCATTTAGATTTTATATCGGCATCAATAAGCTTGCACAATAGCCTCGCGTACTCTTCCTTTCCTCATTTTCAAAATCTCTCAAGTTTTTGTAAACCATCCAAATCAACATTTACCGTTGCATTTTGAGATGGAATCGAAGAACTTTCTATATTCCGCAAATAATATCGTCGAAACTTTAAATAGAGCAGCGGTTGGACAAGTTCCATAAAAACTCTTCGTTTAAACTCCCTGACTGTGTATGCCACGGCCCCTGGAACGACAATACTTTACTGCAACGTAAACGAATTCTGAATAAATGAATCCAATAAATACGTAAACATTGACATCGGCACTCGCTTTTCACGACACATGATGAAATTTGTTGGTCGAAACTGGTCGAATCTGTCCCCCAAGTTTATGAAAAGATTATATGCTGCAATGAATCATGGGACTTGTAAAGTGGTTCTGGTCATACTTTAGTTTCCAATCCATCTATGAAATGGTGCTAGACAGTGTACACATCTCGAAGTGTGGTATAAACTTCCTTCACATCTCGTCAATGTGTGTCGGAAAGATCATTCGTGTAGAAGACGACAACATTCTTTTATTTGAAGAATACGAACCCTGCACGTTCTGCCCGTGTTGGCTCCACCACGTCTGTAGAATTTTTGTCAAGAGCGTGTACCAATAACCATTCTCCTCTGTCAGACCTTTCCAACACACCAATACCTTTCTTTAAGGATGGAAGATTCACGGCATCAACAACATTCAATCGGACAGTCCCCAACATTCGTGACTCCCCGTCTGTCAATTTTAAAACTTCTTTTGCTAACGTTTGTTGGGTATAAAAATTATCCATTAAAATGAACCTTCCGAAAGCCGTTGGATGACTTTTCGTCTGATGTGCCAACTTCAGACATTACAACGCAGATGGACTTTCCTTATTTATTAAATTCGGATCAATTTGTTTATCGTATACTCCCCGGAGTTCTTGAAACAAGGTACAATATCCAACAGGATGGGATTCCGATTTTGTTACCGGAATTATTGTCCCCACATCGAATGAAGATATGGTTCATCCCACCCGACGACAAGGTAATACCGTATCTCAAATTCTATGGGTTTGGATTTCATATAACTTTTTGTGGCCGTTCTCGACTTGCACCTTAGCGTATTTTCATCAAGGGCGCTTACCTCAACTGTAACAGGAGCAGATGCTGTGTTTTAAAAAAAATGTTCGGTTATTGGTCTTGAGTGCCATAATGTGTCTACCACTACTTCTTCGTGACTATACGTTGGTTAAAGTTGAAATAATTCTCGCATTTTTAAAATTTTATCCCTCGACATAATACGCTTGAAGTCTTCTTGACCGTAGATTGTTTTCGTAGACCAAACATTTTTCGGATTATTCAATCTTGAAATCAATGCCGCTATCACCAATCCATACGCGTTCACTTCCTCGTTTGTAATTTCTGTTGTTTCTGTTGATTGCGATAGCCTAGTAATGTTATCATTAGTCCATTACTTAACGCATTCAAAAAATGACCGATGAAGAAACATGTGAATCAAGCCCAACTTGTGCCAAAACCGCTGCACACGTCGCCACGTGTTACACACACTCTCACCGCTGTCAGAGCACGCTACGGAGATGCCTACAAGAGGCATCTCCGGGACATGCCTGGACACACTGAACCATTTGAAGGTAGCTTCGGATATCAGATATTTACCGAAAACGACTTCACGTTCTCTTTCAATAAAGACACGTCTTACGCTCGTTTCTTTGTTCTCATTGCCTCACACCACTTTTCAATCACATTAATTAATATCGGGGGAGGGGCACCTAAATTAAAAATGGCCCATAATTTTTATTGAGAGAACCCTTTCATTAACTTTTTGAAAATAATTTGTTTTAACAAAAAAATACACAAATCTTGATTTTTTTAGAAAACAAGATTTGTTGTTGAAAATAACGATACATTTAGTGTTTCTGAATACAATAAATGAAGTGATGTGTAACTAACGACTATATGTTACAACAATGCATGATGTGTAATACGTGAAAACGTATCACACGAATGTAATAACAAACACTACTGTATCTATGCTCGTCGTCCGTGTCTCGAGCATGAGATGCGACAATGTTTACATCAGAATTGTATTTAAGGCTAGTAAATACAAGGTAGGAAGACTCTCTTGCAACTAACAAAAACACAACGAAGTTGTGAGAGCAGTAATTTTATTTTGTTTTGATTTTATGTTGTTGATTTTATTTGTGTGACGTGTAGTAGCCTACACGATTTGATTGGATGGGATGGAGATTCTGTATCCGAATTGTGCTCCACACGTGCGGTAATTCCTGGTGCAGAATTCGGATAGGCTCACTAGTATTTTTTGGTGGGATTGACTACACGTGTTGGATCGATTACAGTAAGGGAGGCGGTTCGTTATAGCTTCGGTTCGGCGAAGAGAGAAAAAAAAGATGGAACTGGTTCAAACTCGGACGAGGACGAACAGCTTGACGGCGGCGCTTAAAAAAAAAAGAACCTTTTCTTTTCTCTGTGGCTTTTGGCCCGTTCTCCATTTTCTGGCACCAACATGGTACTCTCATGGATGCACGCCGATTCAAGCTCGAAATCAACACGCGTATTTGGTGGAGAAGGTGACATTCAAATGTTCTTCTTCTACTTCGAGAACATTGCGATGCGCCGGAAGGACGATTCGGAGAAAATATTCGAACTCATGGCACACCTAGAAGGGCCAGCATTCGAATTCTTCTTCGATCGTTTCACGAAGGATGCAACGTTGACGATGGAAGAAATGGATTTTGCGGCTGCCAAGACCGCCTTCGTCGACAAATCCCCGATTAGCGAAGCGCCATAAGAACGATTCGCTGCGCAATGGAAGCAACCCTCTACACAATCAATTTGGACAACTTGCTAACGAAAATTGGCGCGTTGTACTCCAAGGAGGGGTTCAATGAGAAGATGAAGTTCGAATTGTTGCGAAATATTGCGATGCAAGTACCGGAAATGGCATCTTTCGCCATTTACTGAGGAGTGAGTGACTTCGAAACGCTGAAACAAGAAATAAAACACTTTCAGAAAAGAATAAAAGTATATCAATCGGTTTCAACAAGAGCGTCGGCACCAAGTTCATCATCTTCTGGTCATAATTCTGCGCAGGGTATCAAAATCCCAACGGTGATGTTGAGGCCTGATGCTAGAGTCTCCCATGTGAAGGTCGAAATCGACTCGCTCACTGATTAATTAGCAAGTTTAGCGTTGGTAATGAGGAAATCGCAGCAACCCAAGTTACACGACAGATTTAGTTAAGACCGGCGTCAATCCTGGGGTAGAGATGATCGTGAACGAACGTGTCCGTTTTGCAAGAAGTTGGGTCATGGCAGGAATCGTTGCCCGAAAAACCCCAAAAAGGACAAGAAGTGACAAAGATGTGGAAAGGTGGGTCATGGAGTCGAGACCTGTTGGGATCGAGTACGAACAAATACTGAAGGGGTGAATATAGTGATCAAGATTGATGAAGGGTACGATAATGGTACAACAGTGAGGGAGAAAGTGAATTATGACGATTAGGTACATGTGGTTGTCGAGGAAGATGGGGAGAATGATGAAGTGATGGAAGCAAAAGGAAAGCGGATGGGGAGCCCATACCAAAGAATCATAGAGTTGAAGGTGCCCCATTAGACCATCTCCTCAATTATCCTCCTGTGGTAAGAGAGGTACCCCGTCACAAGGAAAAGTGTGCAGTGAGTAGTAAGAAGAAGACGGTTCGAGCTGGAAAGAAGGCGGGCTTGGATGGTAATTCGGGTCGGTACGATGCCATATCGGAATTGACAAATACTTTGACAGGTATAACATATGGTCAATTGCTTCGTGGTGATGCTGTCGATGCGAAGATTAATTTAGCTCAGTTGTCCTCTGGACGCCTCCGGCAGAAGATCAGTATTGTAGCGACAGGAGAGGAAACTCATCACGTGCAGCGGAACCTCAAATTGACAAACATTCACATCTATTGTACACAGGCGTTTGCTCTGATGGATTCTGGTTCGATACCGAATATCTTGTCCAAAGGTTTTACCGACAAGCTGTCGGTGGTACCAAAGGAAACCCGCAAGAGTATAACGGTCGCTACTGGAGTGAAGTCACACGTAGTAGGAATTTTGAAAGAAGTACCGGTTTCATTCGGAGATTTGTTGGTTGCTGTTGACTTCTTGGTGGTGGAAGGCTCTCCATTCGACGTCATCATTGGTGACCCTACCATGGAAGATTTGGAAGGAATCATATACCTTGGCAATAGAAAGGTATCGTTGATGAAGGGCAAGCACTCGGTTGAAATCCCGTTCATACCAGATTATATGCGGGACAAGCCCGTCACAGAAGAGACGGATAGCGAAGATTTCACGTCTGATTCATCTTCCGCACGGTCATCAGAGGAAGAATAGGAAGGTGAGGAAGGTGAATTTGTTATCATGATGAACAGTGACGTAGACAAGTACCCGGGAATAGGATGTGAGAAGTCGCTGGAGAAAGATGAAACTAAGTCGAAAATGAAGATGGAGAAGGAAATCGAATCTAAATTTGCTCATCTGGGAATGGATGATCAGAAGAAGTATTCCCAATTGTACATCGGCAGTGAAAAGGTAGCTAACTCACTATACGACCTTCGTCATGCAGACTTGCCTGTAGAGCATTATTTAGAGTTGAACAATGATGAACGGATTTACTCTAGGGACCGCAGGATGTCCCCAAAGGATAATCGGATGGTGCGTGAGGAACTCGACAAAATGTTGGATGCTGGGATCATAACCCCAGCCTCGTCGGCATGGAAATTTCCGGTGGTGATAGCTACTAAGAAAGAAGGTAAGACTAGGTTCTGTGTTGATTATAGGGCACTAAACCAACGGATGGAGGGTAATCGTTGGCCTATTCCGAAGATTCAAGAGATCTTTGACGATCTGGAGGGGGCGAAAGTATTCTCCACACTCGATCTCTTTAGTGG
>JAULBU010079680.1:0-28450 GCA_032358235.1 Odonthalia washingtoniensis | reverse complement strand
GAACGACACGGAGTGCGTGTGCTATAGACTGTAAGCCATTCTTCACACAGTGACTTCATTCGAAAGTTAAATTCTACATCCTTTCCTTCCAAACATTGGCGTTACTTCCAGTATCCAAAACAACATCCAGTATCGTGCACGCACGTCCAATCATCACAAAGAGACTCAACTACTCCATAGTCGTATTCAAAGAACGTATGTTCTTCGCGCTGAATGTACAATTTGCACGGCTGAACCTTGGCAGGACAACAGAACGTACGAAAATATCACACAAACTTTTTGCCGACAATCGTAGCCACTCTAATGGTGTGGAAGACAGTGCCATATTGTAACGGATATCAGTTTGAGGCTGTAACTGGCGACTTGTGACATGTTTATAAGTAGACACAAAGGTGTCTAGTAAAGCATCAAAGGTTTCTAATAAAGAATCACAAACTCCCTTTTCAGCTATCAGTACAATTCTATTCGGATTAGCTGCGCCACATGTCATTGTCACAATTTTGTTTCCATTCCCATTATCTATGATACTACCGATATTGAAGTTAAGTTCTCTTGGACCATTCTAGAACAATTGATAAGCAATCGTAAGCTTTGAAAGTAGCTCCGGTACTCGCAGTACCCTTATGAGGTGTTCAGCAAGGACGGGTAGCACACATATCTTTCCTGTCAGAACCTCCTCGGTAGCCGATGGATCATATCCCATTGCCTCATTGAGCACAGAAGAAATTACAGATCCCCGTCACATTCAAGTACGATGCCCCCTCCCTTCACCAGGACGTGTTTCACACTCAATTTATTAGAAGAACGCACCGTAGCCACAAGTACGAAGATGAAAAATGCACGACAGAGCCGTGCTCGGCCATGTATGAGGGATTTAGAGATGATACGACGGTGAGATAAGAGACGAGCGGAGCCACGGACACCACCCATAATCTGTACACCGTACACAGGGACATCATCAGTAAGGAAAGTACGCACCGCTGTTTCCAAAGCGGACGCGAAGTTTAAAATGTATTTGTGAAGGATAGCCGTCACACGAAATCACAAAGATGTTGATTAAGATGCAAAGATTCCCTAACAATTCAGGTAAACATCTAGAACATCATCAAGAGAGATTCGTACACGAACAGCTGAAAATAAACGACAGTCCATGTTGCTCATACCACTACGTGAATAAATAGACAGGTCGCTTTTCAAAATGCCGTAATTTACTTCAATCTCGTGAAGTTCCATAAGAGAAGGGTCAGTATTTCATGAGAAACAATCATGTAGAAGAATGAGACGTATGAGTTTGTTGGGTTTCGGACGTCTGCGTGTGCGTGGAATGCGCTTAAGTGAGACACTGTCACTTTCACAATAGTCGTCTTCGGCGAATTCCTGACTTCTCATTTGTTTATCTCCTTCATCTTCCTCACAGTCCAATTAGTGTTAACTATTCAATTCATCATCAACGCCTCATTGTTCAGGAAGCCCTCTTGTCAAATTCGCCTATAATTTCTCTAAGCTTCCCAATAAGGAAGAACTCCTATCTCCCTTTGCATCATCCTATAATTCTGATGGTGCCATCCAGTCTACTTCCACCTTTCGTTTTACCTCCTCTATTCCATTCTCGGCTTCTTCTTCGTCATCATCAGCACTAGTCTTCGTGCGCATGGACGGAGGCTCATTGAAACCAACATCAGGATCATCCAAACTTTACTGAGTACCCAAAGAGAATGAGTTGATATCATCAAAATTAACTTTTTCAGAGCTACCAGTTGCACGCATCGAAACGGGTTCATCATCGCCAGAATCCTTATCAACACTAAATTTCACCCGCATAGACACAGGACCTTCATCACCATGAGACTTCTTTTGAGTACTAGATTTCTCTCGAGCAAACACGTGAACATTGAAATCGTCATAGACATCATCAGCACTGAATTTCTCTCGTAAATACACAAGAATATTATCACCGGTACAAAATTGTGCTCGTAATTAAATGGAAGCGTCGTCACCAAGAGACCAATTATCAGCATTAATTTGTGCATGTCATGAAACGGGAGCGTCGTCATCACCAGACTCATTATCAACACCAATTTTTGGGTGTATATAAACACGTACACAAATAGATACAGGACCATCACTACCGGATTCAAACTCGTCTGCACTTCTTTTCAACTCCAAAAAATTTATTTCGTTCTGAATATTGTCATAAACCGTAGCATCGTTCGCACAACTGGTTTCGTTTTTTTTGAATCAGAATTTGGATGTCCATTCGATGAGATGGCTGTTGAAAACGTCGAAGTAGTAGGAGGATATGGCGAGACAGGCGATAATATATTTGGAGCTTTTGTTTGCAGATTGTCAAATCGTTCATAAAATGTTCCGATTGCAAAGTTCGAATGTACCGACATTCGATATACGTCTAAAATCGACTAGTCAGACGAGGTTGATACATTGACAACACTCTGATGTTGATAAGGAACTAAATAGATATGAGCAGAACGATCAAACTTATCACAATCTTCAAAATAATGAAAACATTCATGTACAACGGGAATTGAGGTATTGATACTGTCGACGGTAGCACGTGAATAAATCGGAAGATAACAAGTAAGAATATATACTTGTTATATACCGATTCATTATTAGTTAATGGGCCCGTCGCAGTTTTTGAAACAATGGATTCTGGAATAGTTGAACAATTATCATTGTTACGACATGAAGACGTATGAAGTAAAAGACGACGAAAGACGTTGTGTGAACTAATTGACTTTGGTCGTTTAATTCCTGACAGAAGCTCAGGTGTTAATGTACATGGATATGTCCTATTAGTGCGTGGCGCTGAATGTACAATTCGCACTGCTGAACCTTGTCGCGACAATACCTGAAGAAAAATGGAAATGATAATTACGGAATCATCACAATATCACATTACATATACCAAGATGATGTAACTGTTGCTGATAGTCCGTCGCATGCAGCATTTAATCTTCATGAATAAAATAGTCCACCAAAGAGGAGACTATTTTTTGCAATGATCAGTTTTGTAAATTGTGTATGGGGTGATGCAGTTGATGATGTTAATGATGCTGACTCATTCTGAGGTTGTGAAAATGGTTTCTGATGTGATGGCAATGATGGTGACGGAGATTGGAATGATTTTTCATGTTGAGAATAGGGAGGACGGGAGATTGATTGCAAAAAAAGATGAAAGCGGTACGGAGAGCAGACAATGATATGACCGAGAAGGGAATTGAAAACCAAAGATTGAAAAAATCGGATTTCACTGTAAAATGAAATACATGAATTTTTCAACTATCAAAACTTATATTAATTGTGTCCAATCGCTTCGACACATGTATAAACTTTATCCATCAAAAGTAATGGTTTACTGATGAGAAGCGTCGCCTACATACGGGTACAATTTCTTGTATCTTATTACGCTGGTTTCAAAGTATGCATCATAATTAATTTGATGATGTAAATGTTTTAGGTATCATATCTGTTTCTTCCATCGTTGAAATAATTATGTATAAACGTAATATTTAAGAAATTGTAGCTGGTACATTCACTTCTCATATCGATTCCTCCAGTTTCAATATTGTTACTGGTGTCGTTGGTGCTACCATTATGCCTCATAATTTTTATCTTCATTCAGCTATTGTTATGTGTCCTGTGGAGAACCTCCGAACCAAATCAAAATTGACCCATTCTTTGAAATTTCAGGCTTTTGTCACGCTGTTGCTGCGAACTTCGCTGAGTTGGTGACACAGATGAAGATTAAAACATAAAATTAGGAAGTAGTGTGCTGAACCCACACAGATATATATATATACATATTAAAAAAATGAATACAAATGCAAAAGTGCAAAAGTGCATGACGGGTGCTCATTATAGGTCCAGAATCGACTGGAGGTAGAAAAACCCAGACTCTCCGATTTCTCGGCCCCAGCAGCTGGATCACTACAAGTAGTTATCCAGATCGGGATCCCCCTTCCTGTGAAAGTTCCACATTACAGGGATCGAATTGACTGCCTTCGTCCATTACAACAGTAAGGCAGATAGAAATGGATCATAATTTTACCTATTTAAATAGTATAAAAAAAATTGGAAATGCATTTTTTCTAATTTTTTGAACATTTTCTTTTTTTGAAAAAAACATATCATGACAGAAAATTTGACCTGAGATTTCATGGACTATACAAACGAATTTTATGCTTACTGCCTCAATTGTTTGTTCGATACTTTGGAGGTTGGCAATTCTTTCATAAGGGGGTATTTAACAGGCAAATGTGAAATTCATGTGCATATTACTCACAATGTTAAATGTAGTAAATATTTCAAAGCAAGACATGGAGATGTTTTAGATTGAGTACATGTTCATGAGCATTCAATTTTGCGGTTATCTCATTTTATTTATGTTGTAGAAGTCACGAAAAGGTTCTTTAAGTGATGGTATGAAGACTATTCGTTTGTATGTATACGAAGAAAGGAAGAGGTTTCCAAATTTGAAATTGTTTTATAATTTCCATTATCATTAATTGGCTAATTATCCATTATCAATCGCTCAAGGTATATATCGTGAGCCGCGGAATTTATAAATCAGAATGAAACAAGCTCTATTTTTAACAAATTACTCGCTATCGGAGTTCAAATATATCGTCCGTTTCCCAGCAGTGGACACTTCGGATTTCATTTTAATGGTTTTTTTCTTCGCTTGAATAGCACGTTTGTCCTTTTCAATTGCAACCTCCAACTTAGCAATTTCTTCTTGCTCGGCACAAAATTTTGTAGATTAGGATACTCGTTCACCTTGCCCGTCACCTTCATCATTACCGGAATTTTTCGAACAAAATTTTACTGAACTATTACCAGTATTACTCTTTTTAATAAAGCGTTACACTTCTTTGATTTGTTAATGGTTAAACGTTTGGAATCTTTCATTTTGTCCTTAACATTTATTCTTTCAACTTTTACCATAGACGAATCTCCGGTATTACCGCCTGGTCCTGCTGTGGTAGCTTTCATTCGCTTCAAACCACGAAGTTTGTTTAAAACATCTTCATGGACCAACCAGTCACCAACTGTTGTTTTAAGATGTGGGAACTTAGTAACTATTATGGTCCCAGCTATTTCTATCTCATTCACAAGGTCCCCTAGACTAATTAAAGAACTTATACCGTGAAATGAAATCACGTCAAGGAATGGACGAAAAATTATGATTTTTGCGAGAGCGCTTTCATTTGTTGCTTGGATCCTATTTGAATAGGATAATGAGCGGTAAGGAAGTTGAGATATACGATCTGATTCCTTCTTTCGTTCATTGAAAATTTCAATTTGAGATTCCATAGCTGCACCGAAGCAAATGGTGCCACTGCCTACATCTGTGCCCTCCACAGGATGAGGAAGTACACATATTTGGTGTTCATCATTTACTTCCAACCTTTTATTGATTAACATCATGTCGATTAGTAAAAGGTTGAAAGTAAAGGCCGATTGATAGAAATGAAAATTGAAACCGGTCGGGGATGAGAGTTATGTGTAGAAAATGTACAGAAACACGCAATGTCAGCTGATACTGTTTTTAAACAGGGTCATGAAACCTGTTTTGACGAGAAGAAAATGAAGCAGAAATTTGAAAGAAACCATTTTTCGTTTCGAGATTTTGTAGTTATCGATATTTTACCGAATGGATCAATAGATAATTTGGAGGAAAGAAGTTTTATCAATATGATATTTTAGTAAAATTTTCGAAAACCGAATATCCAAGCATTGAAGCATCGAAGTTCTAAGTTTGGAATACCGAGAAAAACAGAAGCTTCGAAGATAGTAATTATTTTATAAGTAGTAATATCACCGTAAAAAAAAAATGTCCTATGAGTACAAATTCTGACCTGGATACGATTGTACTTGTACATTAAATAAAATTATCTCAATGGAAACCGCATATCTCCACTAGAAAGAATCTCTGAGAAGAAATAACTCGATTGGTTCGTCAAGTCATAGTACTCGAGCAACATCAATTGCTAAACCTAGACGTGTAAGTATTCAAACCAAATTGGTGATTAATCCACAAAAGCGAATGGGAACGAACAATTTATTAAATAAGTCATCTCAGCCATCACCATCATACTCTTCGTCAAAGCTAGAATATAATAAAACCAATAATTACGTCCCTAATACTGGACGTAATTAATCATCACCTCCTCAGTTTTCTGTTCCAGTTCAGATGAACATACCAAATGAACAGCATGAACATAATCAGACTTAGAATTTTTCTTATTTGGATGGCTTATCATCATCCTCATCCTATTCATCACAATGGCCATTAATTCCTCACGCTGTCTCAACAAATTATAATTATCGTCTAATTCAATTTCTGAGAAAACATTACTTCCTTGTAAATTTTTATTTGAAACATAAAGGGACTACTTATAATATGATGGATGAATTGCCGTTGAGAGAAAAGGCAAACTATAAATATTGGAAAGGTTTGCGTCAAGCATTAAAGCGTTATTCTGGTCTAAACGTTATTGTTATGAAGTGCTGCAGTTATGCCCATAAGTCTCTGAATATAAATTAAAGTGGTCATGTAATGTCTTGTGATGTTGAAGACTGTGGAAAACCACAGGTAACGGAGATAATCGAGAAAATTAAAAACTTTTGTTACATTCCTATCTGGAGTCGCCTTCGTCCATGGCTGAAAAGTGAAAATTTTTGTCCATCATTGTTTACATACTACAGATAAATTTTGTCAGGTTTAGAATCAAGTGTTGTTCCGAAAATCATGAGTGATGTGTTTCACGGAAGATTATTTGCGGACACTGTTCAAGCTTTGGAAGGATTACCAAACTTGGGAAATGACATTTTCATTTCTCTATCAAATGATGGGGTACAGGCTTACGAAAAGAGTCAGTACAGTTTCGAGTCTAATATAGTTTCCATTTGGAACATTGACCCGGACAGTAGGACCAAGAAAGAAAACATATCACCTATAATGGTCATCCCTGGACCGAAAGCTCCATGGGATATAAATTCATTTCTAAGCCAATTTTTCAATGAACTGGACTCGTTGCCTGATTGAATCCAAATAAAAATTTATAATGGTGATGAAGTTACAGTTCGTGTTCATTTGTTATTTGGAATGGGAGACCTACCCGCCATTGAACATCTTTTACACTTAAAAGGGTATAAAAGATATAGGTCTTGTCGGTTTTGAATAATTTGGGGCTACTATGTTAAAAGAAAAGAACTGTTTATTATCCACTGACGGTTATGAAGTCAAATAAATTGAAACATGTTTGGGATGTAGATTATATGCAGCTAATAACGGAACAATATTTTCACAATACAACTAAAACTCTGAAACGACTTCAGATGAAATCTGGACCGAAGCACAAAAAGACTCAATTCTCAGGGATTCAGGATTTTCTAGACCAGTTATATCTCGGTTAAAGACTTGCTCGTTTAGTACCTTTCAGAAGTTTTCCTATCGATACAATGCATTTCTTTTACGCAAAAATTGGTCCGAATATTATTTCTATATAGTTTGGTGACAGTTGTAGTCATGTTAATATGGACGACGTTTCTTGATTGAAAATGAAAGAAATAATTGTTGCTGTAGAAAAAAAATCTTGTAAATTACGGACATGGATTGAATGCTCGTTACTCCAGACCTATATGTCTTTCTGAACGAAAAAAGTGGAATCATAATGAATGGAAATCATTAATTTTAAATTTGAGTATGATTGTATTTAAAAACGTTATATCCGCAACTGTTTTGAATTGATGGTTCATTTTTGCTAAATTATGTTCATTACTGTCAAAGCACAAACTTTCTGAAGCTGAAATTAAATCTATAGGGAAAATATCCAAGCATCTCTACAAGCATTTCATGTCTACTTATTATCAAAACAAAATTGATAGAATTCGTCGCTGTAAATATGTATTGCACTTGGATTCACACCTTGAGCAGAGTACCAGAGAAGTTGGTCACCTTTCAATATTATCACAGTGCTCAGCAGAAAGTTATATTGGAGATCCAAAAAGAAGGTACCACGCTACAAGTGGCTATTCTGAATCAGTTTCAGAAAAGTTAAAGTTTGAGCAGTCGGTGAAAATAATTTCTTTCCATAACAATTCTGTATTTTGTGAAGAAGCGGATATAAACATTACAAGAGATTAAAATTTGACGGTGAGCGGAATTGGTGAATATGAGAGTTATTCACAACATCACGGTTGATTTAATAAGACATTTGATCACGCTAGAACATTATCAGGAATTAATTTGCAAGATCTACTTCTGAAAAACAACATCTTTAATGAAGTTGTTGATGATTATATTGTTATTGTTGAACATATAAAAGTTTGGCGCGAATCGAGATGACTCTTCAACGACTAGGTATGATACAATGTACAAAGGATCAATTTTTACGAATCTAACCAGTGATTCTGATGATCTTCCATCCTGTTATGTTGCAGATATTTTTGGGGAAGATGGGAACATGGAAATGATTAATGGAAAAGTAGTTACATTCCTGGAACATAAACTAGGTGGAGAAACACATTTATTCTCATTGTGTTACTGGTGTGATAAATTAGTAAGAGGTCATCATCGACAAGTCATCGCAATGGGTACGAAAGGAAGTACAATCTTCCGGAAGCCCTCTGTTGAAAAGGCAAGTGTAATTTCTCATCAGATTTCATTTGTTTCTGCTGAATATTTATCGAAGAAAACTAAATTCTATTTCATTGATGAAATAGAAGACATGTATGGGAACGAACCAAGTTCGTACGTAACTCCTTTACATCCAGAAATCACATTAAAAGATGTTTAGAATCAACTTTTGAAGTTGGTGATAATATAAATTTTAAATCACCGTTATTCATAACATTCGTGGTTCACAACGTCCCTGTATATCGTAACAACACTTTTTATCAAACAGTCATTAAAATTGGTCTGTAGAGGATCATCAGTACCGTCAGAAAAAGAATAAAGTCAAATGTTTCTTTCGGTTCAACAGGCAAGTTGTTCGTAATTTGTAATAGTGTACAATGTGGACTTATAATGAAATATTTTAGTTTGAGATGATACTGGAATATATTACCTTTAGTATTGATTGAACGACTACACTTTCAGAACGCAATTCAAATTGAGAATTATATCATGACTGTCTTTGACTTTGATTCATGGAAAGTCTCGGAAACAATACAATTGAAGCACATGTTGGATTAAATATGATGTAGTATAATTTAAACATGCAATATTGATGACGTTACTTGTTTCATGTTACTTGCGTCATGTTAAATTGGATTGGAAACATTTTTTTAAAAAAAGTTGAAAAATGAATCAACTTCTCAATATATCGTGTTGTTGTACGTATGGTTAAATAAACCTTCCTCTAAACCTAATCTTTTTTGTAGTTAGTTACTAATCTATTAATCATCTCAGCAACTATTGTTTCCATCATTCTTATATCACTTCCTGTACCAAGCTAAATATTTGGTTTCTTTTTAATGATTTGAAATCCATTTTATTTATATATACGTTATGTTGAAAACTGTTGTCAGTTATTATGTTGATTGGGGACTTGTAAAATAAAACTGGTTTATGGTATATCCTGTTGTACTTGTTTTTAATGATTTTCGTGGTTGTTTTTCTGATGTACTTTTTATTAAAGCATGTACTTGTTCGGCACTACCTCATCATAAAAAAAAGCATATTATAAGATATTCATATCAACCTCACCTCTGACAATCAAATTCGTGATTCCTTTCTTCCCACCCCCACCTCCCCCACCACTGATGAAAAAGGAGACACTTACAACATCTCCACCTAAATCCTCATCTTCTTCTTCCTCTCCACAAGGATCCACAACTCCCTCTCAGTCACCTTTCACACCAACAGTATTTCCTACGGTCAGCCCCAACATTTAATTCCAGCATCCGCAAGATCGTGACTGCCAGCTGTGACAGCTGCAGCAAAACCACCACCATCATCCTCCAAGATAAACACACATACCTCGATACGTGATTTAGGATTTTGCTCAAGTTTGACGCTAGGGGCAAGTGCCCTTGACAAAGCCCTACTCAATTCCCTCTCATCTTCCGTAGCCCTCCCTCCACTTCTTTTTAGTAGATTGTTTGGAGAAATTTGTTTGTCGCAGTTCACAATTTAGCGTCGCAGCTATTTATTATGTGTTTGATGTATATTGTGTTGATTTACGTGTTCCGTGCACAACTGCAAAAATTTCGAACCTCGTGATTCTAGTAACTTGAACTAATAGCAGATGATAAAAGAGACCAATTTAAATACATTGGTATTTACTTGTCATCGTCCATGCGTCCATCAGATCGTTCTTTTCACATTTCATTTTCTTTTTAAGATTGTTCGATCATAATCTTTGACTTCAACATTGGATCTTAGTTGGTTTGTGTTTTCGGTACCGAGTGGGGACAGACAAACGGCGGGAATGATAAAATTGATTTTTTGCCCTCATCATTCATCCTTGAACATATTGAACTAATCTTGTTTTTAAAGATTGGTTCAATCTGTTCCAGGATGAACGTTAAAAAATATTTTAAAAAACTGAAATGAAATGACAATTTGTTGTCTCTGATTGGTGGATTAGAATTGAGAAATGGTTATATTTAATTTTAAAAATTGAAATACAAACATTTCATAATTTTCCAAATTTTATTCCACCTTTAACAAGTGATATTGTGTAATGTCATTATGTGAACATTTTAATTTTATAGTGAGTGTTATTATTTTCAGAGGTAAACAATTCAGGAGAGGAAAATCATATTACAGTAGCAGTAGAATGATTTTTTTCGTATTGGAGGATGGCTGCCCATCTGGAAAGCAGGGAGGAATTTTAACGTTGTTGAATTGTTGTGACGGGTGAAACGAAAGTCCGGGAAGACAGAGTTAGACAAGAAGAATTTCAACTAGGAAGAAAGAATGACGGCATCCGACTTTCTCCATGTATCCGTTCACAACTGCCGTTCTCAATCATTTTCAGAATACCATACTGTCGCTACTAGAAACCAGAGAACGCTCCAGCAACTACTAATACGTAATCTAGGACATCTCTACTACAACACCGCCAACTCAGCAGCAATGAGAATACTTTCCGGCACAATGGTCACTTCTCCCTGCAATACCTCACTGTTTTCCACGGTATGACGTCTGTATCCATATGTGCAGCCCATACCCCTACCTACAGCAACCACAGCCGTATTTTTTAATAAGTTTCATATATTTTCTGCTTTTTCTGCTTTTATGCAACTGCTGCATCTTCTGCATCTGCTGCATCTGCTGCATCTGCTGCATCTGCGGTATCTCTTGCATCTGCTGCATTTTCTGCATCTTCTATATCTTCTGCATCTTCTACATCTTCTGCATCTTCTACATCTGCTTCTTTTCCTGCTTTTACCGCTCCTTCCGCTTCCTCCGCCTCTTCATTTCTTAGTTACCGTTCTAATCCGTTTTAACATTCTATTATTACTCATATTTTCACTTATTATATACCCTATTATGATGTTCCTACGTCGTTTCCAAAATTAAGAATACGTCCCGTAACAGGTTAACAATTTTCTAACTAACCATCCAGTAGGATACCCCTTCATCGAAGTATTAAGTCCCCATCAAAAATCCGTAAGTCGATGTCAATTCTTGACCAGACGTTTTTCTTTAAACTTGACATTGTTTTTTTACATTCATCAACCGTAGCGGAACTCTGTATTTATTATTTCTATTAGTTCCTATCAAAATTTATTGTTTCTAAACCTAATCTGTGTTTTATAATCCATATTTAATGACTATCTTCCAGGTTCAAATCTCCGCCCATGTACGCCATGTATCGTCTGTTATTGTTCAACATTTGTTCAGTTAACTTGGCCATATATCCTTTAATTCCAGGCAGGGCGTCCGTTCTATCTCTAGAATCCATTACTGTCGAAATTATTCATGCATCTCTTGTCGTCACGCTTCATGCCTTTCAAAACACATCAATTCCTTTTCTCAATTTGTACAACGAGGCTTCATATCTTTTCCAATCTCAAGCACTACAGATTTTGCAACTTCCTCTTTCTATTTATTTTCATAGTTAAACCATCCCTCTATTGTTTGTTTATTCATAATAATCCATGACCTCTCTGATACAGACTAACTGTTTCAAAATCTCCTCTATCAACCTTATTATTCCTCTCTGTATGCGTCAGCCTTAGCCATTATTTTAAATTTGGCCGGAGTGTCTCGTATTTACTCTTTTCTTTCTCACTTCTCTTTCCGAACTCTTCTAAAATCACATCGCAGTGGTCAACTTAGCTAATTTAATTGCGTTCAGCTTTCTCCAAAACTACGTGAGAAATATGCTGTTGCTATTTTTAATTGGACTTTCATTGCATAATTGTCAGTTTTCAGACAAATCTTTCGACATAGTTCTTTACCATCACAATCTGTAAGTCGACCTCGATTTTCTGCATATTTTCCAACTCTGTAATAGGAACATATAATCTCCGAGTCATCAATAGATATTGCTCTGCAGAACTAACATTGTCTTTTCCTTTTACAGTGAGCAACAGCAATACGGAGCGGAGCTCCATTCTTTACATTCATATTCGTTCATATCAACCTTCACGTTGACTTCACCTGTTCTCTGACTCTTGAAGAATCGACCTTATTTGGATTTCTAACGGAGTGGGTATCGTGATGGGCACATGTTTCAAAACTGGCTCTGGATGCAGCAGGACTGCTTTCTTTTAATGAGCTGAAGAAAACAGCGAATAGATTGATAGAGACACTAAACCAAGAAATGCAAGAATGTCGCTCCTTGCCGATCCCGAAAACTGGTGATGGAAATAATCTTGAGGCCAAGTTGGCTTCAAAGTTGAAAGGGCTTCGGTTTGATATTGTAATGGTTTCAGAGGTGGACGCCATTTAAAAAACAGTTGTCACGGTGCGTACACATGATATCCACGGTAATTCTGGTATCATATCTACCATTGAAAATCTTATAAGTTGTAACAGGACAAGGACGTAACCGATATGGAATCTTCAACTGTTGAGCAATTAAGGACATCAAAAACATTTCGTTTATGATGGATGACGCTAGTACCGTTTTCACTGCCATTACCAATGGAACTTTTGGCATCCGCATCATACATCATTCTCGAACAGGATTTTGGAGCTATAAAGAAAAGAAGAGGAAGAAAGAAAGTAATTCAAACGGAAAGGCACTCGACAAGTCATCAGCACTTGGTACCCTTAATGATGATGGTGATAATGGCAATGATGTCAACAGTAGTCAATCTGTTCCTTCCCACAAGCCTTTTTCAACATTTTCCGCATTGATTCTTGATGATAATGCAGGTTGTGATGCAGAATCGGTCAATGAGATGCTATCAAAAAAGAAGAAGAAGAAGAAGAAGAAGAAATGGTTGTTAGTTCTTGACGATTATGTCGACGAAACAGTTTCTTTGGACACTACTGCATCACCTATGGGTATTGATAATGTGGAAAAAAATCAAATCAACCGATGACCCTGGCGGACAAAAAGAAGGAAAAAAAGGACGAGAGCGATTGGTAAAATTAGAAAAGAAAAAACCGGACCAAGATGATGTTGCCGCCATTCTCGCAGAGATTGGAGACGGCCCGGCTGAAAATTTGGAAGATGCTGATGTCAGGCTGGGGATACAACGACATCTTCAAATAAGAAAAAGAAGAATGGTGGTGGTGGTGTTGATGATGATATAGAAGTATTGTTGCCTGATCTCGAAGGTGGCGGGGATTGAGAACAAGCGGAAGCAAATGAGGCGGGACCATCGTCTGTGGTTGTGACGACTTCTATGATCTTCTTGCGGAGCTTGGTGGTGGTGGTGATGCTACTACGGTGGCTGCAAAGAATAAATCGAAAAAGAAGAGGAAGAAATGAGGAGCAAAAATGGATAACATGAATGATGGAAAACATGCTGTACCGGCCGCTGCCGAAGGAAGCGAAAATAAGGAAAAGAAATAATAGGCGGCGATTAGTATGATGCGAGAGATGATACTAGTCTTGTAACGGCAAAAAATACTAACCAAACGATCAATTTTCAAGTGGACTCTAGAGGCGAAGGTGCTAGATGTTAATGTGGTTCAAGGTTTAGGAACGACGATTGACATCATCTTAACTGGTGGAACTATCCATGAGGGTGATACAATAGTAGTTGTTGGACTTTATGGACCATTGACGACAACTGTTCGGGCTTTTTTGACACTTCATCCCATGTTTGAAATGATAGTAAAAGGTCACTATTTATGAACACGAATACGAGCATGTTAAATTCTGTATAGGTGGAGGAGACGAGCGTAACTTACATTAAGATGGGGAAGATGAACGGGAAAGCGAGCTCTGGAACAATCTCGAACACGAACGTGATATACATCATGATGGCGGCGAACCTGAACTGAAAAACAAGCGTTTGAATATTCTTGATGAAGACGAACACGTACGTAATAGACATGATGACAATGACGAACATGAACAAGATCATGAAGCCATGAATAATCTTGAAGAGGCTGTAATGTAGGATGAGAGTATTCCTAATTAACAAACATGCCCCTTTTTTGATGAAACTTTTTCGTGTAATGTGTCTTTTTTGAATAAACATTTACACGATAATTGCAAAACATTTTTCTTACATCTGTACTATTATTTACCAACAGTAGTAACAGTATTTCAAAACATTTAGTGAACATTTTCCAGACATATTACAGTAGTTGGCCTTCAAAAACTTCGGAAAATGGCCTCTCAAGTTTTGGATTTGTCTGGGAGATGTCTGGAAATACTACTGTATATGTCTGTAAAATTTCGGGGTTCCAGACATTTGACAGACATTTGACACTCGAAATGACTGACATTTCCCAAACATGACGTAGTAAACGAATGACAAACATTTGTCAAACAATTAAACTGGTTTTGTATGCTAAGGGAAAGGGGTACTGAGATATATTAAAGGAAAAAAGTGGTATGAACTTTTCTATTCAATATCTGGATCTTCGTCAGTGCTAAAGATGTACGTCGATGAATCGTGGGAAGTTTATCTAGAGATGAGAAGGTCAACCATTAGCATCTTATCAATGATTGAAAATCCTGCGATAGATTTGCCCTCTAAGATACAATCAAACAATCATTTGTAACTCAAAGTACAGCAGAAGCTGAATATGTTTCGGTGGACTCGGCTGCGCGAATGGTGGTTTGGCTACAGTATTTGTTAGATGATTTACTTTTAAGCAAGTGGACCCTACAATAATGGAAGAAGATAGCTCTGTTTGTATATTGTTGGCTAGAGTATGAGGAACTTTTTTGACTTCAAAATCTATTGGTCTACGTTACCATTATCTTCGCTAAAATGTTTTATCTTAGGAAAGTGAATTGGAGTACATATCAACCGACGATTAATTCGCGGATTTGCTGACAAAAACCACTGATTCTGATCAAGTTTGATATCTGTATGAAGTGAGTAGTTATAAACTGCGATCTGAATTTAATTCATGGATAAATCTGGCATGTGTCATGTTTTTGTATGCGATGATGATTTTCATGAAATAGTTCATCGAGCAAGAAAATTGAGAATCGGCTTTATAGTTGATTGGATTAATTTATCACTCGATCATGTAATTTAGTATGCGTTACAGCAACATGCCATTAACTTGTCAAAATGTGTATTCATTTTGGACAATTGTTATCAATAGCATTACGACGTCGCTATTTGGAATTGATTAGCTTGTGTTTAATCTTATATATGAATATCTTTACTTTTCCTCCTCCTCGTCATCGCAATAAAATGATCACTCTCTTTACTTTCAATTTTTATTCGGGCTAATAGTCCAGACCGATCACATATATTTCAACTAATTTCGTAAGGAAATTTGGAAACAAAGAAATAAGAAGTACAAAATTTGAATGCGAAATTCGTTTTGCGAAAATCCTCGATTGACATCAATTATTCACTCCATAGCAATAATTTGATTTAATATTCTGCTCGAGCCACATATATTAATGTAACATACAATAATTTACCAGTGACATTAAATAAATGTTGATATGATTTGCAGCGATTTGTGTCATATTGAATATCGGCTATTTTTAAGTCAAACATTCTATATTAGTCATGTTGAACGACTTTTTTAAACGTGAGATAATAATTTCCAAGCTATTTGAATGTTCTCTCTCCAGTTTATCATCTCAATTTAAGTCATCGATGACATGGGTATAACATGGGTGTGATCTCTTGCCGGTAACACCTTTCTCTACAAGAATCTGTGGAAGACTGTCGGTTAGTTGTTTCGTCTGACGTATAAATCTGTTACAAGCGTGTTGAAAAAAATTAAAATTCGATTGATTGATTGATGCTATTTAAAATAGCCAAGGATTAATCAATTCAGCACATGACAAACGTGATATGATGTAGATGTAGAAGTCAATCATTACTTGCATTTTAATATTTCATACTATGCTGTTAGTATATTCCGCGTAACGTTTTGTGAAAGACTGATGTTTCAGTTAGCCAATTATTCCGAGATACTAACCTTTCTGAATACTTTATTTGATAAGTGACATAAATGGTAAATCGAATAACTATGAGGAGGTATAAGGAGTAGCCCGACATGGCTTTTCTTGGTTACTTGTATCATCTTAGGGAGATCCGATTCCCTCGAATTAGTATATAATCATTTTAAACGTTCAAAAAAAGTTCTGAATATTTTTAACGATTTCTTCCTATTTAAAACGTTCACAACACGTTTTTACTGTTTTCGGGAAAATATGTAATATATATTACACGTGTATTCAGCTACCAATAAAAACATTACACGTGTACTGTACTGTCAAAGTCGAAAATACAGAGGTGTAAGTATGTCATGTAACTCATTCTTCAGTTGTTTTTACAACTAGGACGGTTTCACTCAGTTACAATCAAACTGCTGTAGTAACAAAAACGGTAACTCGGCGCTCTAAACTGCTTCACCACATCAATTGAAAAATCAACAACTACATATTTGTAGTATCTTAAGATCAATAACAATGGGTTGTCCTCATGCAGCACGATGGGCTTTCTTTTATAAATAAGCAGCGCCATTTGGAATGAAGACATCACATTGAAAATACAAATTCTACGGAGACACTGTCTCATCATGAGCAATAAACATGGACACACATCATAGAAATTGTAAACAAATTAAGAGATCGATTGGTGCGTTGGTAATATCTGTCAACGATGAAAACGCCAACATATCCGAAGGAAGCAAGAACTCGTCAGTAAATGTGTCAAGCACACTGAAACCTATTCAAGCTTGATCAACAATATCCACAATTATTTCTGAACAAAAATTTCATCCACCGACATCCATATGCCCACCGACATCCATAGGTCCACTATCTCATTTAATTGGAGGGGTTGTTACTCCAGAAAGACGTGTAAAGTTGGATACATTTTTTATCACTTCAATGCACGAAACGGCCACCCCTTTCACCTTTTTTGAACATGGAAGTTGGCACAAATTATTTTCAGTACTAAATCCTTGTTGGAAAACTCCATCCACATCTACTCCATCCACATCTACCCTTGGAGAACCCCTTCTTGATAAAGTGTATGATGAACGTATGAAAAAAGTGCTTATGGCAATACGGCAAATCAGAGGTGGTGTGATAGGTATTGACGGAACCTCCAATCGTTTATCAAAATCAGGTACTAATTTAATTATTCACCTTCCAATACCTTTATTCATCGAGTAGCTGCGAGAGGATTTGAGAAGAGAAACAACTGTTAATTTTGTATCTAAAATTGAAGAAGCTATCGACAGGTTGGATACTATAGCTGGTCAACGGTCTTGTTTTTCATTCATATCTGACTCATGCAACGGAATGCGAGATGTAAGAATAAAACTACTCGAAAAAAAGAAGGTTAGATTTGCTTATGGTTGCAGCTATCACTGTCTCAACAACCTAACAATGGATATAGGTATTTAAAACATTTGGAAGACGATAAAGGATGCACTTTACGTCGCAGTAACTGTAAAAAACATTGGACTTGTTCAAAAACTATTCGAAAAACTTTGTTCTGAAAAGATGAGCAAAGTATATGTTATGGTTCTATACTCTCCAACTCGGTGGACCTCTGTCAACAGAATGATTGACCGGATTTTGAAGGTTAGATCTACACTAAAATTAATGAAACATGTGTTACTGGATGAGAGAGATCAGAGAGATCATCGATACAAGTTTGAGTTACCAACTCATCTGCACAATTTTCTTTCTTCTGCACAATTTTGGAATAATCTACAGAGTTTATGTGATATTTTTACGGCTATAAGTACATGTGTTGGATTTCTTGAGTCCGATTCATGTGCCATGTCAGACAGATATGCATGTTTTGTTTTTCAACGTGCCGATCTAAATTTTTCACCAATTTTAGGAAGCGAACAAAAACGTGTCAGTTGACAAAATTCTACTTCGACGTTGGAATATAATTTACAGCCCGGTTCACGTACTTGCTTATTATTGTGACCCCTTTTATAATTATATGCGAATTAATGTAATGAATAAGTTTGGGGTTGACTTTTTAGAACTAGGAATGGGAATCTGAATGAACAGTGTCGTCAATCTCTGAAAATGCTTGCAGAAAACGAGGAACATGAACAAAAATTATTAACAGATTACCTCAAGCATTCAATAGCTAATGAACCAGTAATGGAATCGATGAAACAAATAAATCACAATTAATCTGCGGACAGTTCACTACACAGTATCCAACACTTTCGATTACGCTAGTTGATGCTTTTCGTTCTCCAGGATCAACCGCCGGAATTGAAAGAAATCACAAAGTTGGTAAGAAAGTTCCCAGTCAGCGACAGTGTATACTAAACAATTTCAGTCATTAAAAGTAAGTTTCAATCGCACACAACGCGTATCAACCAAAGAGATCTCTACCTCTAACATGTCGAACCGGATTTGATGTCGTGCTTGCACTATTTTGCACGCCATTGAATAATCAGATTGATGCTACTATTTGAACGGAAAATGATCCAGAATATGTTATTAATTGTGATGACATAACTGATGAAGGCGCTGTTTTGTTAGAAACAAGTCTACTGGACATTGAAGATCCAGAAAAGATACCAGATGCCCTCATTTTTCTTGCATCAGATGATGTATAGAACTATTTTTTACACGTTTGTTCTAGAATTTTCAGTAAATTTATCTACAAGTGTAAGGTAGTGAACGTTTTTTGAATGATCTCTTTTTGAAAACGTTTAAAACGCATTTAAAACGTGCCATTTTAAACAAATAATTTTGTGAAGGTTTGTATACGAAACTAGTGATTTATACTTTATTCAATCTAAGACAGTCACCAGATAGCCTACTTCCTCAGCTTACTTTTCAGGATGAAGTTTCGATATCCGCTCGACCGAGCTTAGCATACGAATATAAAATTATCACCTTCGCCGTATATCCGATACCGTCAACTTGCGAAAAACATTGCACCCCGCAAATTATCACAGTTAATACTTCACATTTGTGGGCTGTGAAAACCTTCTTCTGCACTCATATATTATCTTCATCATCACGTGGTTGAGGTGGATGATCCACCTCAACCGCGTGTGACCAATAAAAAACGTCGTCATGGAAAGCTCAACACAACCTTCCTATATCGGATCTTTAAGTGCTTCTGTCACCTTTTTCCACGTTCGTAGACCACCCGCGCATTCGATCATTCCACGCCGAACATGTTTGTGCTTCCTTACTACTTTGCTACCACTATGTAGAATAAATTTCATTACGGGAGAGGTAGTCGTCAGAACTTACGCGGTCGGCTGTAATAGAGGATGTTCAACATCCTCTATTACAGCCGACCGCGTCCAGCCTGTCAACCACTTTTTCTACATCGACCCCAATGTACTAGAGTCCGATTTTGTCCTCGGGATTGTTGAAGGCGCTTCTGACTACGAGAGTCTCAATGATGACTTACAATATACGTCCCTTATTTAAAAAGCTTCAGAGAATGTCTACACGTGAATTGAATCTACTTATACGATTTTGTTTTGAGGGAACTCAAAATGAATGGGGAAACAAATGATGCAAATTCATGTATGTAATCCCTTTCCATTTCCTATGTGACAATTTTTCAACACTGTGGGATGTCCTGCATAAAAACATAGGAACAACATATTTATGTTTCTCTCTTTCTAAGCACAATAAAGGTAAAATTACTCCACAGCCGTATCTCATCTGACCTCAATCTGATCAAGGAGGAATGAAGATTCCATTTCAAAGGATTTATGAATCATGTAACGAAGGTCTTGAGCGCATTCCAAATTGTGGGTATATCTTCAAATAATAAATAACAAAGAAAGCTCACCCCTAGCACCACGAACAACAGTTCTAAAACAAAAAAGAAAAAAGAAAAATGCAAACAGATGAATTACAGTACTGTGATCCCTCAGAACTTAGTCCCGTCATATCCCTTCCCCGCTTATAATCATATGTCTCCTCGCCACTTGATAGCTGTCTGTCTAAAATGACAGACTATCAGGGAATACACATGAAAACATAATTTTACAAGGCCAAAAATGGAGAGATTAAATATCCACCTGCCCAAAATACACGGAAAATAGTGCGACAAATAAGCTGATGTCAAAATTGATGTCGCTGGTACTAGACGCCTTTCTATGACTATGGAATTTGGAACCAACTCGAAACCATCAGTCCACTTCGCCATCTTTGGTTGCACCAATAGTATCGAAACCTCATGACTTTGTTTCCATGGCAGCGATAGCAGCATAGTCTTTCCGGAGCTTGCTGAAACCACCGTTAATAAAGGCCTTGGATGATTCTCCAGCAGTTAATCCTGACCACTTTCGTGTGGTACTGAATATGTACAAGAAATTACAGCAGTTTTCGTTTTCTCGACCCTACATTTCGCCATGCACTGCCCTGAATCTGTCTTCTGAACAACTCTCTCTTGTGAACGTAAACTACTGATTCTCTACAACTAATTTCCTTGCAAAAACTCCGCATTAGTTGTTCTTTCCTGTATCATCTTAATATAGATACTAACACCCTGCTTGAAAAAAACCGCTTGGTTCTCTTTGACACTGACTGTCCCAATATTGGTAAATCTAACCGCTGATGGTGTAAATGGTACATTCAACCACTTGATGATCGCAATTATGAAAGGAGTCCGGGATGTAAAAACGTAAATCTCATGGCTCCCATAAAAATATCTACTACATCCACCTACGTGTAGACTACCATGATGCCCATTGGGAGGAAGACCCTTTCTCTATCCACCTTTGCTATGTCCTGGGATTTAGGACCACAAAAAATATATAAATACTTCCATTGAAGGAATGGTCAAGCAGGAACATCAAAATTTCATCACATCCAAGCACTCGTTCACGGCACAAAACTTCGGCGAGACTAAATTTATGCATTCCGGAAAAACTTGTAGTCTGGTCCCGCAGTTGATCACAAACCGTTGCGTATATATCTAGCTCCAGACTTCAATCCAATCAAATTTCTACTTCTTATCTACCTCGCTAGCGACTCTAATTCAATCAAATTCCTACTACATTATTGCTCGTAGGATCAGTAGGCCTGTATACAGCAATCTTAGCGACACTAATCAAAAATGGTATGGAAAATTGGAATCCACTTTCAACCTGGTACGGTACTTCTTTACGTATCGAAATATGTTCCTGTCAAGTTTCTCTTCAATGTGGGCCACCGTCTTGTGAAGAAGTAAACGGATAAACATAACTTCCGGATGACCAATATCTAATAGGATCTGATAAATATATCTAACTCAAGCTGCTTATTCAAATTTAATTTATTCAAAAGTAAATTGCAGATTCTTCTGAAATCGGATTCTCAATACTGGCATTTTTTCATTTCTCCAAATTTCATCTATAGTTACGTTTCTGGTATATGCTGTGTCGAACGGAGTTTTTTACCTTCACTCAATGCTCTTGAAAATACTCAATCCGATCTTCTGTCCAAAACATTCTGCTCTGGCTAGACTATACTCTTCTTCTTGATGAAACCACTGAGGTTTTTCTTTCTTTCTCACGCCAACTTTTCAATTTATACATCATGGACCACTTCCTACTACACGCTTCCAATTTCAATCTATGTGTCAATAAATTTGCTGTTTTTGACACCTTGTACCCGCTGATTTCATACGCCATTGTGAGCGTCGCCTCAATGAACTCCTTGGTATGGCTCAACTTTCACTGGTTCATATCTTCATCAATTCCTATGTTCACTGCGGTGGCACCACAATGGCATACTGCGTTTATCCAATCATACAAGCCAACATTACAGCTTCATGGAAATGTCTACAATTACTCCACTCAGACATGAACCAAGTCTTACTTTTCGATAGTTTAACCTTCATCCACCACTTCGGTCAATGTCTAACTAGAATCATGTTCATGTTTGAGGCACGCTCTGTCGAATTTAGTCATTCTCATTCATCTTGATCAGCGAAAGTGTCTCAATTTCTTCACTGATTCTTCTGACCATTTTTGTTCATGGTTGAAGCAAGTGCCACTGGAGAATATCCCCCTTCCTCACTTGGATCATATCCATTAAACCCTTGTGATGTGGGCTGTTTAACCTCACTTATGGTTTTCATAACTCTAGAAAAGAGGCCCATGTTGTTTTTCCCCCTTTGGGCGCATAGAATGGCTTTCTGCCACTCTGTTTTGCATAGATCAATTCAAATACCGTAAAAACTTCAGCTTTTTGTTCCACCCTCTCTCCATCATCTCATAACTCTCTCGGAACTGTACGTGCAACATCCTACGTTTGGGTTTGCGTTTAAGAATATTTTCGTACACGTGAGTGCATATTAAAGGGTCTGACAAGTTTTGGGGTGACTTCTTCGGTCTCTGGTCTACTACTTCTATCATGCTTCACTTTATCTACATTTTGAAAGTTAGACTATCCTCTGAAGCATGTTTTGTACGGCGTACAAATAATCAATTTGCTTCTGTCAAAGTTTGTTGACAGTTCCAAGCCTTTCTCGCCATCATTTCATCCAACTGACTTTTAGAATTGTACCAGCTGTAGATTGCACGAAGCTGCACCGGTGCAACATATATATCAAGAAGCCAATGACCATGAACGAACTCAATAAATGAGTGGCCGAAATGAATCCGGTTATTCCACGTGCACGCGGACTCCGGAGTGGGGAGATTTGGAATATGTTGAAAATATATTAATGGATAAAGATACACATAGAGAATGGAGAAAAATTCAAAAACGCGTCTGCAATTGTGGAACAGGTTCAGATGTAATTTTTAATGAGGCATTTCGGGTTGGAGATTTGTGTGTAGAACACGTGTGAGAGGTGTGATGTGAATAAGTTTTAATAAAATTTATTTTTAAATGAGAATGAAATGGAGTTTTCAAAAATTAATGCATGCCCATGCATACACCTTACGTGTTCCACTTCATTTTATTTCTTCCATCGCAAAAGCCCCAAAAACTTCATTCATTCAATACTTCCACTCTTCTTCTCATTTGTTTGCCCCAAACGCTCCTTCCCCTCCTTCCCTCCTTCCCGGCCACCTCACCATCACCATCAATAACCGCGCATCAACCAATATCCCCACATATCCGATGACATCCTTATCTCTCGCCTTCATGGGATCATCGCCGTCCGTCTTCCACTCTCTGTCGTCGACGAAATCAACATCGCCACTTCGCCGCAAGCCAAGGAGACGACAATACACGACGACTGCATCTGTAAAAAAGCCATACTCCCCTCTCCAATCGTTGATCCATTTCTTCCGACCGACTCGGACAAAAACGTTGTCTCCTCTGCCTCCGCCGCCGTCGCCTCCCGCCTTGCGCGCCCTGATGACTCAGTTCGTACTCCATGAGCTGAGTATTCGAGAGTCGCAGGCTAATTCTCTCGCGGCGACTAATGCATCTTCGTCGTCGTCGTCATCTTCTTGGTTATCCCGTATGCTTCTGTTCATGTCTTCTATCGTCGCAGCAGCCATTGGTGCGCCTGCGCCACCCAAGGCATGACCGACCAACATCATTGCTAATAAAAATGTTTTGCTCACTGTATTCAAGCGGGACGATCACGCTATTAAAAACATAATTTAATAATTAACAAAAAACTCTGCATGTTTTCCCAATTTGCCATCACCCACGACATCCTAAAACGCCTATGCGTCCGTCATCACCTACGGACATCACGTGCGAATCACCAGTCGCCCACGAAACGCCCCACACCGGCTGCGTATGAGCCGTCCCATTGAACATTACATTGCGTTCAGCTCGATCCCACACCTTCACACAGCCGTCGGACCCGCCCGAAGCAATACATCTACCGTCCGCGGAAGCCTGTGCCGCGAACACCATACCTTTATGTCCTTTCAGAGCCGCCACCGTATCGCCTGAACCGATATCCATAATGGACACCAACCCATCATCTCTTGCCGTCACCACACAGTTCCGATCCCCGACCACGTACGACACACTCCGCACCGCCGCACCGCCACCACCGCCACCACCGTCACTGTCACCGCCACTTTTCATTATCTTCGATATAACTTTCCCATTCTCGACATCCACTTCGATCACGCCCCCGTCCGCACTCCCGACCACTGCGCGTCTGTCATCCTCGCTAAGTGCCACGGACATGATCATAGGTCCATCCTTTCTGACACCACCATCTCCTCCATTGTCGCGTCCTCCTCCGCCGGCACCGGAACCACCGTCGCCGAGTATGGAAAAGGTGTTATCCACAATATTGAGTTGACAATCTACGATTTGAAGAACGCCACCCGCACCGCCGACGACGGCAACCTCGCCAGCGCGCGTCACGGACACGCACCAAGTGTCCGACACGTTTGGGTGCGCCATGGACTTGCATACGGAGTCAACACTGTGCGTCCCGCCAATCGACCAGATCTTCAGCACGCCGTCCAACGACGTCGACACCGCCACGTCGTTCTCTTTGCTCACGGCCACGTCCACAACCGGCAATGAATGCCGTTCGAATTTACGCACGCTTCGTAACCTCCCTTTCGAATCCTCGCTCTCCTCGTTCATCACGTCATCGCCATCGCCATCGCCATCGCCATCGTCGCCTCCGCTCTTGCGCCCGCGCTTGTTGTTGAAACTCCAAGTCCGTAGTGTGCCGTCGCACCCACCACTTATCACGTCGGCGTGCCCGCTCAGTGAGGCTATGGCCCACGCGCCGTTGTCGTGCGCGTTTTTCACACTGTCCAGTTGCTCGACGACCCTCATCGTACGCTTCTTCTTCTTCTCTGTGACTAGTAAACGTCGTGTCGTATAGGATCAAAGATTTTGATCCCAGTTCTCCCAATTTTTAAATCCAAAAAAATTTAAAATTCCTAAGAGCATTTACGTTCTGTTTTGGAACAATAATTGTTCCAAAGCAGAACCTAAAGAATTTCATTATTTGAATTTCATATTTACAGTTTACAGTAACTGTAAATTATAACCTGTAAATATATATCATGTCTATTATTAGAGCAATCGTGTACAGTACTTGGTGTACAGTACTTTTACCCCTAAACCAGATCATGGCCATGTTACTAGGCTTTCGAGTTTTCAAGCAATTTCGCGGGAGATCAAATCCTACTGTCACTAAATTCTCAATAAACAATTTTTTAAAATTGTTTATTATTTATTATTCTCCTATTTTTCGCTCGCCCACTCCAAGCTCGCTCAGTACCCATGACAGCTCGAACGCCGTCTCCTTCAAGTACTGGTACCGATTGGAGGCGGAGAAATGGCCGCTCGACATGTCCACTTTCAGCAGCACGTCTTTGTGTCCCTTGTTATGCTTGCGCACTTTCGCCACAAACTTCGCCGGCTCGCAATAGTGCACTCTCGGGTCAAACAGCCCTGCCAGCACCAGCATCGCCGGGTAATCCTTCGCCCCTATATTTGAGTACGGGCAATACTCACGCATCACTTCAAAGTACTCACGCGTGTGTGGGTTCCCCCATTCCTGCCATTCCCCGGTCGTCAGCGGCAGAGACGCGTCGGACATCGTGTTCATAATGTCCACAAACGGCACCCCAGCCACTACCGCCCGGAAAAGGTCGGGACGCATGTTCATCGCAGCTCCCACCAGCAGCCCGCCTGCAGATCGCCCTTCGATCGCCAGTTGACTGGGCTTTGTGCGCCCACAGTCCACAAGGTGCTGCGCACATGATACGAAATCTTCAAACGTTTTCTTCTTCGTGTGTAAACGTGCGGCTTCGTACCAACCTCGTCCAAACTCACCGCCGCCCCGTACGTGCGCTATCGCGTACACAACCCCCCGGTCCAGTAATGGCAGACGTGCCATGGAAAACGAAGGTTCCATCGACGCTTCGTACGACCCATAACCGTATAGAAGAACTGGTCGAGGTACATGGACAGCGTCATTTTCACCGATAGCTCCGTTCTCCCGTTGTTGCTGTTGGGGCGTTGTACTTGTCGGATGGACAACATCCTTACGGTACACAAGAGAGATGGGAATACGTACACCATCCGTACTAACAGCTTCCAATCGTTCGGTCGCATACAATGACGAATCATAACCTGGAACTTCGTATTGTTTCAAAATCGTCTGCGCGCCACACTTCGCGTCAATTTCGTAAACTCGTTTCGGAATAGTAAGCGACATGTAAGAATACTGGAACGATGTTGCTTCATACTCCATATTCGCGCCAGCTTCAACCACGTGCGCATCATCTTCCGTCGGCAACACGTACATTTTGCACATGTCATGCTCAGGAACTACCCACATTTGTTTGTACCCATCCTTCCTGCCGACGATCACAGCAAAGTCCTTGAACGAGTGTACACCATCGATCTTTCGGTCTTCGTCGTATGGTAACAAGGCTGTCCACGACGAAGGGTCAGTGATCGTCGCACGCATTATTTTAAAGTTGGTTGCTCCGTTCTCGTTCGTCACCACGTACAGCTCGTCGTCGCGAGAGTGAGTCAAGTCGTACAATACCCCAGCTTTCCGAGGCCGGACTAACTGCGTGGTCGGTGCTTGACGTGAATGTAAATCCACGAGGCGGTACTCCGAAGTCATTGACGCATCAGAACCGATCAACAGAAATCGACCGGACCGTGACTTTGAAGCATGCAGGTAATATTCGCTATCCTCTTCCGTGTATAGACATTCATCCTTGACGAGTGGATTGGGAGCATTATCTTCTGAGGAGGATGCGACTTGCTGCTGCTGCTGGATCAGGTCCATGTCGCGGTACCATACCTTGTACGGGCGGTGGGCGGTGTCCATGGTTTGGTAGAAGATACGAGTAGAATCATGACCCCATTCAAACGACCCAGTCGTTCCGTTAATACTACATCCTTTCCCCTTCAGAACAGAATTCGTCGACAGATCAATGAAACGAATCTCATATGTTTCATAACCAGACGTGTCGATAGAATACGCAAGGAACCGATCATCGGGACTGACATCACACGCCGCCACATCACAATACTTCAACTGCGCGGCGAGTGCATTGACATCCAACAAGACGACTTCCTCGCCGAGCGAGCCGTCGGTCAGTTTCGGGCGACGGCAATAGAATTTGTAACTCTTGCCAGCGACGGTACGCGTGTAATACGCAAATTTGCCGCGGGACGCAGGAACGTTGGAGTCCGTCTCCTTGAAGTGAGAGAGGAGCTCTTTGTAAATACGTTTGGAAAACGGACGGAGAGGGAGTGTTTTGTGATTAGTGTAAGCGTTCTCCTCGCGAAGATGGGCGAGAACTTTGTCCGAGGTGCGTGAGTCATCACGCAGCCAGAAGTACTCATCTTCTCTGCTGACGGCAGGGTCGATCAGTTGTTCTGGGGAAATGTTGGCCATGTTCGCCTCTGCTAAATGCCCCTTACCGAAGAATACATGATGAGGGATCTGTTCGGCAATCGGAGGGGTGTTGCGCACAGGGCCGCGCTGACGCTGTCGAATGTACTCGAGAGTGAAAGCTGCAAAGCCGATGGCGGCGGCAACTGCGACGCGCGGTAGAGCAGATGATACTAGTTGTGCGCCCGGCGCAGATGGAGATGGTGGAGACGGTTTCATCGAGAGAAGTACAGTACGGAAGGTGGTTGGTCGATTGTGGACTGAACGGGGTTTGAGGTTGGTTTGATTAAGGGGCCGATTGAATGATGTTCTGACAGCGAACGGTGCGGGTGTCGGGTTGGGGGTAAAGTTGAGAAAGGAAAGTGCAGCGGCAGCGGGCGACGGCGGTTGTTGGGGGAGCATTGAGGGGGCGACGGGGGTCAAGGTGAGGAGGATCGGATTTGAAAGGGGGTTGAATAAATCAAGTATCATTATTTACAAAAGAACAGGTGGGGAAAGAAGGCTCATCTTTAGACAAAGGAGAGAGACCTCATGTGAACTTCGATTGATAAGCGCGACTCAT